>JBBMOJ010000262.1:0-57453 GCA_038090695.1 Sclerotinia spermophila | reverse complement strand
CCTGGTAAGGCTACTGCTTACCTAACCTGTTGCGGTGCGGGTACCTCCGTAACACTGGGCATCCATCCACTTGACGCCAAATAATTCTTCTCCAAACTCTGAAGAGGTAAGCAAAAATGAAATGTCTCTTACTCAAAATCCAACGTCCGGACCTTCGGAAAGAGAATACAACGGCTCTTCAGTAAAGAAAGAGGGTTTACATTAAGGTTATATAAACTTCTACTTTATATGTCAACATGATATGGCATTAATATTGACAGATCCCTAGAAACGGATGATCATCCCTTAAATTTATCCAACAAGGTACTTGGAGAACCACCCCAAGCCACTTCCAATCTCATTCATCTGAACGCATTACACAATATCATACGCCAAGTGGCCGTGGGAGGTGGCCATCGCCGCTGCCAAGCGAGTGCCAAGTTCTTAGGGGCATCACCGCTAACCTTAAATCTAAATGCCGAAGTTCTTCAGTACCACACGTCAGAGGCACCCTTATATAAATAAATACACCGCTCCCATGTAGTGATGTTGCATTTTAAATCCAGGCATTCGTTTTCGTTGAATTTTTTGTCCTTCCTCTCCTTTGTTAATACGCGAAACATTCTAGACCCGTGAGGATGTTACTCTTCCTAGCCGCATTTGCAGCTACAGCAGCCGCTCAAAACTACAACATACCCTGTCCAGTTCCATTGTCGCAACAGCGCACCAATTCAACCGGCATTGGACAATGTGCCGCTGATTTGGATGTCTTTGGGCCAGAATTGGAAATCGTTCATGAGTATGTGCGTGCTCCTACGGGACTAGGTTTGGATCCGCATGGCAACATCTTCTTTACATATGCACGGAACATGGAACCACAAAACTGGACTCTTACAAAAGCGACAAGCTACAACATCGAAGTTCCTTGGCCATCAGCAGAATGGCAGAATTGTGCTGCGGGCCAAAATGCTTCGGAGTGCTTTATTAATGTGCAAAATGTGGTTTTGGATTCGAAAGGAACGTTTTGGGTTGTTGATAGTGGAGTTCCCTATGGAGCGTATGTTTATATTTTTATTTCTTCGTCTATGGATCAGGGGCTCAATGCTCTTTCTTTAAGTCTGGAATCAGCTGACCTTTACCTAGTTCTCACCCCACAGCCAACGGAGCTAAAATCATGGCTTTCAACTACACCACCGGAGAGCTAATTCGCAATTATATCTACCCACCTGAGCTTTACAATGCCAAAATTCAACTCAACGATATCAAGGTCAATAACACTCTCGGCACTGGCGGATATGCTTTTGTCACTGAGGACTCGGCCTATGGTTCCATCACAACTATTGATCTTGATACCGGAGCCACCGTTAGACATCTTTTCAATAGTACTTTCACTACTCCAGATCCCAATTTCATCTCCATGTACAATGGACAAGTTATCAGAAACTGGGCTGGTACTAAATCATCAAACCTAAATTCTGGAACTAATGGTATTGCATTGACGGGTGGTAACATCTACTGGGGTGTCAAGGCTTCCAACCACTGGTACTTCGCGCCCCAAGAGGCTTTCATCTCTAATTTGACAGATGCTGAGATCGAAGCTGTGATTCAAAACCCTGGCAACTTTCCTTCTGAGCAGGCTGGATTTACGGCTGATGACCGTGGAAGAGTATATATTTGTGCATCTGCTGTATGTATTTGCCATTCAACAACCTCCATTTCATTACTAATCAATACCGCAGCAAAACGCAATTCTATACGCCGATACTCTTCAATCCGAAGTTACCGATGAGATTAACGGGGTCCCAGCCGGTGGTTCGGGCATGGTAGCAGCTAAGAACTATAACCTGAAGACCCTCACCCGTAGTGGCTTTGTCCAGGCTGCTGATACAATGGCTATCTTGGATGGATGGCTATACTTTACTACTAATCAACAAGGACTTGCTCCTGGTAGACAGTACAAGAATGTTGATAAGCGAAGAGGTCCTTTCAGGAGCTATCGCACCTGGATTGGAAGAGGACCTGCTGTTTAAAATTCTGGCGGTCAGTGTATATTGGAGTTTATTGATGACGATTACTTAGCTATGTAGCAATGTAATGAAAAAGAATTATGTTTATCTCTTGGATTAACTTGTTCAAAAGAAGCTCTAATGTGAGGAAGTCCCTTCCAAAGTTTACAGGAGAGTAATTGTTGCTACTTTATAGATCTCCATTAGGAATGTGGTGGATGCACAGTTGACTGTTGTTTTCTTGTTGTATAATCTTTTTAGATAAACTAAAACCTCATATTGGTCTTCTGTCTTGCATTTTCGGAGAGCAAACTGCTGGTTTGATTCAAGAGAAATTTATTTCATAAACTAGCTAACGTGATTTGCCAGACGAAAGTGACCCAATGCAATCTAGCAAAGGAGGTGCTCCAACCAATCTTGTGACGAAGATGCAATTCTTGCTTAGTAACAACACCTTGAATAGCAATTTTGAGCGGAGCCATATCTGTGATCGATTTATCTTTCGGCAACAAAATCCACCAGGTTCGTCATTATTAGAGAAGAAAAAGGAGAACAGAAGAAAAGAGAAACATCGGAACGAAAGAAAACAATAGCCAGAAGCCAACCGCAGTGAGCCCGTTATCTAACTATGCCAACAATAGTGTTTCGGCTAACTTTGCCATAGGCCAGTATCCAAAAACTGTACTTTCCTAGACATGATATCGGAAGAAACTTATGTCGCAAGGAGGAGGGCGTATTCAAAGTAGGCTTGTTGAAAGAAAGGATATTTGGACAACTTAAGTGACATCTTAGTTGGATTCGCGATTCTTTGAGAAAAATTGTGCAAAGATCCTGTCCGATGGCGAGACGTTGGTGGTTGAAAGACGTTCTAAAAAATTGCGAAAGATTTGCCGACATCCCAGGACGCATAACTTTAAAGGCGCGAGTTTTGTTGCACTGGAGAAAGTGACGTTAGCTTGAGCTCAATATTAATTTCAAGATTAATTTACCTACACAAACGAATACTGTTGTCTCCTGCAGCTGCTTTGTTCTCTATAGCAACTCGGTTTCTCCATAACCTTCATTCCTAAGAAAACTTTCCAGCGAAGCGCTTATCGAATCAATGTCTTGGTTGACACTAGACGATTCGAATCCTGCCGGCAAAGTATCTGGTTGGGGACCAATTATTGGAGAACCAATCCATGGGGAGCCTAGCATTGGCGAGTTGGTAGTCTGGTATTCTCCAAAAATCATAGAGAGGTTATCGTTGGCGAATAGTTGAGGTTCTTCTAGGATTCCCTCCTGAACTTGAGTGGTGCGGCGAATTAGACGGACAGGGTTGCTGCTAGCTTGAGGAATGTTAGATTCATTCTCTGATTCATTCTCTGATCCGTTGTAATCTACAGAAGAACCAACATCGTCGGTATCGGGGTGGTCTGCTGCTCTAGCTCTTTCACGAAACCTCTCTTGAGCCCTTCTTCTAGCTTGTCTTTCTTCTGGTGGATCAGTGAATTCTCTTAGGCCTGGGAACCACATCCTTTTCTGGGACTTGGTAACAAAGCTCCAACATCTCTCTCCCTCTGACGCATCAACGCCAAATCTTCCCAATGCGATCGCAACCATTCTAAACATATTGAGATTGTCAATATCATGCTGATTCTTCCAATCGTGGTTGCGGGCATTGGGGTATCTATGCATGATGATTTGATAAGAGGCTGGCCATCGGCTTGGTTGATTGA
The DNA here is from genome assembly GCA_038090695.1 of Sclerotinia spermophila. Lineage (NCBI taxonomy): Eukaryota > Fungi > Ascomycota > Leotiomycetes > Helotiales > Sclerotiniaceae > Sclerotinia > Sclerotinia spermophila. Next base: position 53,750 of record JBBMOJ010000262.1, on the reverse strand, counting down.
AGTGGAAATGGATGAATTTATGGGGCTCGACTTTCCCTAATTCAGCGGGCGAGATATCCTTTTTCTGCTCAATTGTCAGGTATCTAGGGTCAGGGATCGAATTTCTGTAGCCGATGAGAAAATCGGTATTCTCGCCCATTCTCTGTTTATCACAGTCAGTACGCCATTTTTCTATCAAGAGAACGTTTTATGTCCTAGCTAACATACCAGCATGTGCAAGGCGAAATGTAGAGACATTATTAATCTGTAGAACTTTTAACTTTGAAAAGAATCTTTTTTGTTTCTGATGAAAACCTTCAAAGTGCTCTGTTGCCATATTAGCCTGCTTGAAGGTAATCTAGGAACTGGTTAGAATCTTTTACTCCTGAGATTCGCTGATAAATGTTTCAGTAGTGCTCCTCGTGCAAGTCTTGTGCGGGAAAGATTTGCATGTTAGAGTGCTCGGGTTGAAACAAGCATCAGAACCGTCAACGGTAATATGATCGCTATCGACGGCCGACGATAATGTTGTATTTGCGAGACCCAAGCTAATCGACGATTATGCGCTAAATAACTGAGACCTTCGTGATGCGCCGATTTTTGAGTTTATTTTGGATAATTGTGATGTGATCTGCTTTGATAACAATCCGTCAGAATGCGCTGCTGTTCTTTGTGCATCATCAAAAATCGCCAAGACTACAATAGATGCACAAGAGGATTATCATAAAACAACTTACTAGTTTTATCAAAACCTTCCCTCCTCACACTTGAGGGATGTTTAGTGGGGATGGAAGAGAGCAGCTGCTCAGGAACAAAAAAGGGTGCAAGTGACGGCCAAATTTGATCGCAATAATTGTAAATTGTACTGCTTCACATGACTTTGCAAGGAAAAGAATAGAAGGTAGTTTTTATTCTGTAATTGGAAGAATCATGGTTGCAGAAGAGACATGAAGAGACTGGTTGCCGCGAAAGAGAAGAAGGGAGGGAAGAAATGTAACTGTACGCGACTTTCCCAAAAAGTCACGAGACGTCGCTTCGAGCCAAATTTGGCTGGGACAGTCGAGAAGCCAAATTCACCTAATCCTGCTTGTAAGGCTCTTGAAATTCCTAGCAGTATTCATGAGTTCCACTATCATTGTGAATCGCGGAAGATACTTTAGCGACGTGGAGTCTTCGAAGCAGGAGACTCTTGCATAACACAACACGGTAAAGTCACCACATTTGTAACTAAACACCAGGCTATACAGCCGGTTTGAGTGATTCTCTGTGATTTAAAGCCAGTACTCGGCTCTTATCCTGCTACAAACTTCACCATGGTTGGTATTTTGTAACAACCATCTTATACTCTGTTCGACATCGGATGCCCTAAAAAACGGTAATGCCAATTTAAAATAATTTCCCCCTCCCCCCGCTATGCAAAGCTCATATTACTAACATCCGCTGATCTTAGAATAATAACCCTCCTCTCACCCTCCAGGAATCGATAACTCACTCTCAGCCATTATACATTACAAGTCACATATTCTGACAATCTTCGACCGTCATATAAGTACTAACGAAAGCATCCAACAAAATCTATGAGAGATTTAACTCAAAGCACTTTGACCTCACAATTCTCTGCCACCAGCTCCTGCACTATTATGATATAAGCTTTGGGTCATGGCTGCTTTTTTGTTCATGCTATTGAGGGCCTGCAGAACTTTAGTTCTGAAATTGATAATAACCTTGCTGCACCTGCTGGAAGGCTCTATATCCTAGGCTTTGGAATTGGACAGAGATGTGTTGGATATGTTGACGAACGATTATAAGATTTTGGAACCGGTTGAGATGTCGTTGGGCATATTGACGAGGTGCGTGAAGTCTTTGAGCGTGGAGCCGGGCAGGGTTTTGTTGACCTTGACCATGTTGTTGATACATGCCACACACTTGTTTTTGAAATCGTAAAGAACTTTGGTGGGTATATCGCTGATGCATCGTATGACCTTGGGTTTGGAATGGGTTGAAGCCTTGCCGATGGTGTATTTCGTATCTTTGGTTCTGCGACGGAGTGTAGTTTTGTGATGGTGTATATTGGGGCAAATATCTGTAAGCTTGTTGTGTATATTGTGGTAACATTCTGAATCTTCGGGCATGGAAAATATTACTTCCTTGTTGAACAGACAATTGAGGCATTCCAAATGCCCTCCTATGAGGTTGGGCCACAATCGGCTGCTGGGAATGGTAAGGAAATGTACCTTGTCCATATTGTTGGTGTATTCCACATCCTTGATTCTGGCCTTGATTCACGGTCTGCCGTTGATTAAGCTCGGGAAATGTTACTTGGCGGCAACCTGCTTGACCGAGTGGTTGCGGCATAGGTCCTATGTGCTGAGCAGTACTCTGCAGTCCTTGCCCAGTACTCGATCCTCCCCAAAATTGCCTTCTTTCTTGTGATCCTGAATAAATTCGAGGCCGCATGGTATTGTCCTGAGGTATTGTTGTAGCTGGTTGGAATGGCGGCGCAGTGGGCCGAAATTGAAAGCTTTGCGTCGAATGATGTGACTGCAAATTTTGCGCTGCCGACGGGACAGCAATGGAAGCTGTAACATGGATTTGTGCCTCAGGGGTGGTCGAGATCTTTGCATTACTTTCCCAATCGTCAAGTGAAGACTCCATCATGGTAGAAGCCTTCCGCTTTTTTGTAGTTCGCTCTTCGGGTATAACTTCCACCTTCGATCTCATCTCAATTGAACTGAGTATGGTACCATCTTCGGCAAAAGTAATGATACCGCATCCCTCCGCAGTAGCTGCTTGCCGAAAGAGATTGAGATCATAAATCTGCGCGGGGTCATCCCAATCGAAATTCCGAAGTTTAGCGTATGTGCGAACAACAACATGCTCTGGATCGTGATAGTCGCAGCTGGCGAAGAAGAACTTGGTCGCATCGCGAACGCTTCGTACTGCAGGTGTGATGTCTGCGTGTTCTGAAGGCTTTGAACTATGTCTGATCTCGAAGAAAAACTCCGTAAGGATCTCAGGGTTCATATTTTCGACAAGACAAAAGTCCTTTAATCCGTGACGGAAAAATCCAGAGGAAGCCTTGCGACATCCTTTTGCGAAGATGCTGCAATGATTCATTCTATCATCTTGTAGGATGGGTATAGCCCCGCTCGCCGCATTCCTCGATGAGAAGTTTTTCTGAGAGATGCGTAGTTCAATGGGAAAGTTTGGATGACCTTGGTTGAACGGCTATGAGTAAATTAGTCAAAGAGATTCAAGAAATAACAAGGTAATTGGTTGGTCTGGAGAAGAAAGGAAGTACTTACAAAAAATGGTTCTATAGGCATATTGAAGACTGTGTGTACTTCTAGTAAATCTTCTGCCCGAGTTCTTTGTGGAAACCAGAAGTGGTAACAGTGAGTTACAATAAATCACTATTAATTGAGCCAAGAAAGATGCTTATCTCTATTCAAAAGAAGTAGCATAAACTCTCACTAGTTGCTGAAAGAAGAAACCTGTTTATGAGATTTTAACGAGCAACGACGCTATCCCTAGCTTTGATTTGCAGATTGTAAGTTTTCTGGACTGTTGGGGTCTGAGAAAAGTGAAATTGTAGTTGCTTGAGTGGGATATAGCTCTGTTTATGACACTAAAAAAAAAGCTGACCTCCAGAAGAATGTGCTCGGACCCCCAATCTCTATTCAATTCTCAAATATTGAGGAGGGGTGAATTCGAACTATGACAACTCACTCAATGTGTTGAGGAGCAGCATGTATTAGTAAGTGAGATTATTCATTATTATATCACTTCCTAAACGTATCAATATGATTTTGGTGACTATATCAGTGATTACTATGCACAATATATGGAGAAGAGTTTATGTATCGCAAAGAGTGACCAAGCTACTTTCAATATGTAGAGCCAAATTGGCCTGCTCAATCTTTCTTGCATTATTTAGAGGTACAGTATAAAGAGTAAAAGGTTCTAGGAAGCATCCAAGCCGACATCAGAATGGATGGATACCTATTATGCACTTAGTCTTGGATAGACCCTAGTTTGGGCATATATCTTCGTCATTGACTATATAGACCAATAGACGCGTCTACACTTTTAAAGTGTGATCTACTTTCTATTTTTCTTCCTCTCCTTTGCTCCTATGATCAACACTCAAAGCCATGTAAAAAGTGGAGAGATAGACTTTGTACCAAAGTGACGAAAGTTCGAAGCCCATCATAGAGCTGGAGCACTATATAAATTTCTAGCTTACTAGCTATTAAGTGTTATATAGAGAATGCAGATCTGCGACACAATATTTGTAATGATAGTACGCCTACGAACACTGCTCACTTCATGCAGCAATAATTAAGCGCAGACAATAAATATACGAAGCAAACAAGCACGCAAGCAAAAGCATCCAGACAGGCCAAGTAATATTCTACATTTTCTAGAGAGACCAACGCTCTACTTCCCACTCGTCTACAACTCATCCTTCTTAGTTTTTGTATCCACCGTCTCCTCCAATGTTCTACTTTTTGTATTTCTATCCTCCGCACTCGCGTTTCTATTTCCATCGATACCCTTTCTCTTCCTATCGACTGCAGCAATTTCATCATCATACACTGTCCATTCCGGCACCTGTCTCCTTGCTCTATCCAACTTTGGTTCCTTCGTCAACGGGTTGTTACACAAATCAATCGTTCTCGCTTCCTTAAGACTTTCGTCACTGCACCAAGTTTCGCACCAAAGCCATTCTTGCGGTAGACTGTGGATAGGAAGAACCTGTTGCATATGATTTGGTAAATCTTGATCTAAGTTTGACAAACTATTTGGGTCTGCGGAGAGAGATTGATATTGTTGGCGAAGACGATCTCCTGCAGCAATCTGGCGGAATCGACGCAGATCTACAACGTAGAGAGCGCTGATATGATATGGTAAACCGCGAAGGAACTTCTCCCAGTAACCTTTCTTCCAGAAACGGAAGCCCTCCATCTCGGTTCGACTATCACACATGGGAGTGAAGCCGTATGGTGCGCCTTGAAGGTCATGATTTACGAGCTCGATCATATCCGTACGTACTATTTGATCGGCGTCCACGAATATAACCTTGTCTAGGGACAGCGGAAAAAGAACATCCAAGAAGAGAATTTTGTAGCCCCATATCTCACGCTGCTTCTCGGTTTGTCCTCGGAGCCAATGAGGCCATTTATACGTTACCATCTCATATTTGAAGCCATACTCTGCAGCAAGATGAGGAATAAAGTCCTTGAAAGAAGGGGATAGGAATTGCTCAATGAACCAGAATTTAACGGTATGCTTCGTATTCTTCATGACACTGACCATCATGATATTTAGCATACGCTCATATAGATGGCCGCTAGCAACAGAGAAGATGTTGATCTCGGCTTGTTCTTCCACTGCGGCTGCAGCTTTTGTTTTGCTACCCAAGATACCTTGCGCAAAGTTTAATCCGCGAGAGACGTAATCCATTGCAGATTCAACCTTAGCTTCAAGGACATCTTCACCCTCCATACCGGGCTTGCGAGATAGACGAGGATATAAAGTAGCTCCTTGGAAGCTCATGAGAACAACCTCTGTAGTATTATCGCCAGGAACAGGCGCCCATCCCTTTGAGCCTATACTATCAATTTTAAAGATTTCGGAGCTTCTTCCACTCTGTAGATCAATCTTGTAAAATCCAGGATTTGCTTTGAATTGGAAGTATCCCAGGTTAGACATTATTATGGTATCAGCGAAATGTGGGTCTTTCTCGGTTCCTAGAATGAGCTGTGCTCCGCGAGGAGGACTACCGGATGGCAAGTCTCGTGAGTGACCTTCAATGAGAATATGTTCAAGCTCATACAAAGCATCCACATCAGCCTTGATAGAGCTAAGTTTGATGTTATCCGGATCGTGAATAGAAACTTTAGGGGCAACTAGCCATGCTGGTGGTATGTCCAATTTAACAGTCAATAAGGCCTCTTGTGGCACGCTGGTGAAGGAGGCACCAGGCGCAACCAAAGCACCTTCGTTGTCAAAAGAAGGCTTTGAATCTAGCACATATCTATAAAACCTCTTGACTGGAAGCTCTTCAAGACGCTCTTTTGGGTTTAAGAACATCTTAAGGTAAACTCCCTCAAGCTCAGAGATGGCCTTCACAATTGGAACCCACTTCTGCCCTTGCTCACTGGCCGGATCGATAGTAACAGTCATGTGTATAGTTGCAGTTGAGGAATCTCCTGTTTCAAAAGATGTATAAGAGGAGTTCCAGACGTCAAATGCGCTGATTCTGTTCGTTGGTGATTGCTCAAATATGCCATCGGGTGTACCTGATACGGATGACAATGCAACCATAGAGGAAATCTTGGCGCCAGTCAGAGGATCGGCGATTTTATCTAACAATCCGAGACTTTGCATGGCTGCATAAACAGGCGTTATACGTTTGGAACGTTCATATGAGATCAGTTGCTCGAAGTCCTCTTGGTTAAGCTCGGAACCAGCAGGTATTGGCCCAACAAGCCTTCCATTGAGCAAAAGACCATTTTCACCTGGTAATAGGCCTAAAGCTCGGATCAATGAACTCGCTGACTTCCAATAATTTCTTGCGAAATCTTGAGTCGTATCATCCAACTCAGGCCCTTCAGGACTCACTAACCTAGGCAAATCTTGTGCGTCCACAAGTGGTTTATCTGACCTCTTCTGGATATGTGAAAACAAATAAGTGCTGAAATCCGATGTTTCCGTTTCACTAGGAGGATTATGTAGGATGGTGATCTCGAGAGCTAGAGATGATTCACTAAATGTAGCCGCGGATAAAAGGAGGTCCAAACCAGAAGCAGATGACAAATCCGCTACCAAAACCATGTGAGCCCAATTCTCCTTAGGCGATGCGGAGTCTGATCCAATCCTGGGTAATCTGGACAGAACGTCGCCATGTTGCTTTGAAAGAGTGGCAATATCAACTATTTTCAGACTTTTGTCGCTTTCTGGGACTATAAGAGAGTTTCGTCGTGGAGTCGCTTCGGAGAGGAAGAAGTCTGGGATATAAGAATCCTGGGTAAATATTTCATTGAATACTCCCTGCTGAATAACTTGCAAGTCTGCAGTGAGTCGCTGGACCATTGCTTGCAACCAATTTTCGTCTCTAGGGAGCGCGACTCCGTCCACGAAGATTGGTGGAAATTCGCCATTCGCAGAGAGTCTTGTAGTCCAGCGGCTTGCAGCGTCGATTTGATCGTTGTAATGATCGGACTTCAGTAAATCTACTAGAGGAATTGCTACTTTCTCGGCTCGAACCCGCCGTCCCTCGATAGCGGCCTCGAAAGCCTTCTCAGTAGGGCTAGCAACTCCATTCATAACAGAAGCCTCAAGATAAGCAATAGCTCCAGAGAGCCCGTAAACATCCAAAAGATGATACAGGACTCTTGCTTGCTCTATAGCGGTTGGAGAAGTAGTGATTGGAACAAGGCCAATATGGAGGACTAACTTTCTTTTGACGAAATTTGCAAGTGTTTCAGCGACGAGTGTGACATCTTCTATCATGCTGAAATCCACTGGTATGACCAAGTTGAAGATCTCCTTACGGACTGAGGGTAGCTGGCCAGGATATGTTCTTTGCAGTAGAGCGCCAAGAGTCTCAGGGAACTCTTGATAGCGTTTATCCTTTTCGATATCATTCAACCAAATGATAATATTGCCGCCTTCGATCTCATCTCTCCAATCAAATCTTTGAACGTCTCCATTACTCTTAGCTTCGAGAATGCTGGAATGGGAAAGTAACTGAACAGCTTCAGGTCCAGTCAACCCGAGATCACGAACGCCATTAATCAATTTTCTTTCCTTTCGCAAGATGTCGAGAATACTTATAACATCAATCTGACGATCAATCATCTGTACACCATTTATCCACCATACGTTGAAGCCTGCGGGGACCAGTTTGTCGCGGTTGTAATTGTGCTCTGCAAGGAAGTCGGAAGAAACGTTGTGGGAAGCTATAGCACTGGAATGTTTCGGGAAGTCTTGTGAAAGCTTGACGAGGGAATCAAACGGCTTGTCACTCTGCATGATGAAACTAGATGCTTTGAGCCCCAGCGAAGAAAGCTCTGATGTGGAAAGGGGTTTGAGATCAGCTACCTCCTCATCTTCAAACTTGACCTTGGCCTCGGTCTTGGATTCAGTTGTTCCCTCATCATCATCTTTGCGGTCATCAATCACGATATAATCAGTTCTTTTGAGAGCGAGCTCTACGCCATAGCCCGGAATCATGAGAGGCTTATTCGAGCCCCCATCGATCGCTCGCCTATGACGGAGACGATAAGATGTTTTACCTTCACGGGCAGTTTTTACCAAGGTTTTGTGGAATAGACCAAATGATGAGGACGTTATATCAGCATATAATATAGAATGGGGTCCTGTGGGGTTCCCGAGAACATAGTCAAATGGTAGCTCTTGTGTTTGTCTATAAGCTGATGATTAGCTTCCTGATGATTATACCCGATCACTCCAAACTTACGATTCGCCGATCACTATTCCATGAGGTTCATCCAATGCTGGTGAACAATACTGGTACCCATCAAAAAGCACCCATGCAGAACAGGAAGAATCTTGCTCCTGCTTTATCGAGGCCTCTGCAGCAGTGTGGTAATATTGAAATTGTGCTTCAATACGGGGTGCAGCTACTCTCATGGACAATGCAAGTTGGTATGATGAAAGTGCCTCAGCATCCATATGTCCATCTTCTATCAGAACTTGTATAAATTTGTCATATAAGTCTTTGTCGGTGGAAGATTTTGCAAAATAGCCGTCTGCAATTCGATCAAGGAGAGGGAAGTACGAGGAAACATTTTCTGTTGCTGCTGTTTCTCTACATAAGAATCAGTACAGCTAGAGAGGCACTTTAAGGGGACAGAAACATACAGCAACTCTAGGAGATATGGGGCTGAGGGAAAGGATGTTTGTAAGCCAACATTGATAGATGGGCTAGCAGTGACACATGTGGAACGAAGGTATGTGGATGCCAACAGAGCTCCCGAGAGTCCCCATGGCAAAGTGAAGCCTCCCATCTTGAATGCGAAGTTTCGAAAACTTCGATGGAGTATCGTAAAACGCTTTTCTATGATGTCTATCACAGGGAAGCTTCCCCAAGCTAAAGAGAGATAAGGCTAATAAGGCTAATGATGGTGAACAACTCTTTGAAGCTGCTGTCCGCTTGAAGATCAAGACAAAAGAAACTTTACAATGTACGATTGAGATTGAGACATAAGTAGCATAAAGTTCATAAACGAAAATCAATTAAAACCAATCCTTCCTCGCCAAATATGAAGATATTATTATATACACACAAGGCTGATTAGAATTGAGATCTTATCGCATTCTCCTCAAGGGACAGATTTCCATAATCTAGAGCTCCAACCAAAAGTGGTTCAGGGATTGTTTTAAGCTTGTGTGGCTGGTGAAGCTTTGGGTCTTTATTGCGTGGCAGCCTTGTCAATTTGGCGTGTTGATGCCTTAATTGCGGGAAACAGCAACGTCGCATTTCACACGCTTCGATGTTTATTACCATATCCCCCTGTACTTTACCTTAATTTCAAACAAACCACCGAATATCTTCTCTTCTTACGTCTTTCTCCAAAATACTGTGCACTAAACTTGAGAAAGTGACATATCAGGAGAAGATTAATTAATTCGCCCAGTTACTTGATGCGCAGCGTATAAGGCTGTTCGTCATTCAGAGCATCGGTCAACATGGCATCTAATTCCAATTCCTCCCCTACGATGCTGACGAAGGTATGTTGCGGCTTCTTTCTCTTTACTCGAGAAGATCGCCCAAGGGGGCTGTAGTACTGACACATATATAAGTTCGAGTCAAAATCTTCCAGAGCAAAGGGCATTGCTTTCCACCCTAAACGGTTCGTTCACAAATCCAATGCGCAACACCTATACCTAACTATCTTCATAGGCCATGGATTCTAGTTTCTTTACATTCTTCGACTATTCAGCTATGGGATTATCGTATGGGAACATTGATTGATAGATTCGAGGAGCATGATGGACCAGTTCGAGGAATTGACTTCCATAAGACACAACCCCTCTTTGTCTCCGGTGGTGATGATTACAAGATTAAGGTCTGGTCTTTGCAGACTCGCAGATGTCTATTTACCTTGAATGGTCATTTAGATTATGTCCGCACAGTTTTCTTTCATCATGAGCTTCCTTGGATCATTTCTAGTTCGGACGATCAAACTATTAGAATATGGAACTGGCAGAATCGCTCTTTGAGTAAGCTGCGAATGGCTCTAAATTCTATTCGTATATGGTACTAATCTTCTTCTCAGTTTGCACAATGACTGGTCACAACCATTATACAATGTGCGCCCAATTCCATCCCAAAGACGATTTGGTAGTTTCTGCATCCCTTGATCAGTCGGTTCGAGTTTGGGATATTTCAGGCTTGCGAAAGAAGCATTCGGCGCCAACATCGATGACTTTCGAAGACCAAATATCAAGAGGGAACCAAGCACAAGCGGATATGTTTGGAAATACCGATGCTGTAGTCAAATTTGTGCTCGAAGGACACGATAGAGGTGTGAATTGGGTAGCCTTCCATCCAACTCTACCTCTGATCGTATCTGCTGGCGATGATCGACTCGTGAAGTTATGGCGAATGAGTGAAACGAAAGCGTGGGAAGTCGATACCTGCCGGGGACATTTCCAAAACGCATCTGGATGCTTGTTCCACCCTCATCAGGATCTGATCTTGTCAGTTGGCGAAGACAAAACTATCCGAGTCTGGGATCTCAATAAACGTGTAACAGTGCAGTCATTCAAGCGGGAGAATGATAGATTCTGGGTCATTGCAGCTCACCCTGAGATAAATCTTTTCGCTGCTGGGCACGATAATGGTGTCATGGTATTCAAGCTTGAGCGAGAACGCCCTGCATCTGCCTTTTACCAGAACAATCTCTTTTACATCACCAAGGATAAACATGTGAAATCTTATGATTTCCAAAAGAACATTGAAAGTCCAACATTATTGACTTTGAAAAAACTCGGAAGCCCTTGGGTTCCACCTCGATCACTTTCCTACAATCCAGCCGAAAGAGCTGTCTTGGTCACTTCTCCTGCAGATGGCGGTTCATATGAACTCATCAATCTTCCTCGAGACGGAGCCGGTTCAATGGATTCAAATGACACGAAGCGAGGTCAGGGTACTTCTGCTGTTTTTGTAGCACGAAACAGATTCGCCGTTTTCAATGCTACAACTCAACAAATCGATATCAAAGATCTTTCAAACTCTACCACCAAGACCACCAAGCCTCCAAATGGAACCACCGATATTTACTTTGGTGGAACTGGCAACCTTTTGTTGATCACCCCCACTGCTGTTCATCTATATGATATTCAGCAAAAGAAATCAACTGCTGAGCTTACAGTATCGGGTGTAAAGTATATTGTCTGGTCTAACGATGGTTTATACGCAGCTTTGTTGAGCAAGCATAATGTCACGATTGTCACGAAATCTTTAGTACAAGTTAGTACCCTTCACGAAACCATCCGTATCAAGAGTGCGACCTGGGATGATGCAGGTGTTCTTCTTTACTCGACTTTGAATCACATCAAATACACTTTGTTGAACGGAGACAATGGTATCGTTCGCACCCTGGATCAAACCGTCTATCTCGTCAGAGTTAAAGCACGTACTATTTACTGCTTAGATCGAAGTGCCAAGCCAAAGATTCTGAATATTGATCCTACTGAGTATCGTTTCAAGCTTGCCCTTGTGAAGCGAAACTACGAGGAGATGTTGCAAATCATCAAGAATTCTAGTCTGGTTGGTCAAAGTATCATCTCTTACTTGCAAAAGAAGGGTTACCCAGAGATTGCCTTGCAATTCGTACAAGATCCACAAACTCGATTCGAATTGGCAATCGAGTGCGGTAATTTAGAAGTCGCAGTTGAGATGGCCAAGCAATTAGATCGACCAAAGTTGTGGTCCAGATTAACAACTGAAGCCCTGGCTCACGGTAATCACCAGATTGTCGAGATGACATATCAGAAGTTGCGACAATTCGACAAATTATCGTTCTTGTATCTCGCCACTGGAGACGAAGCAAAGTTGACAAGAATGGCCAAAATTGCGGAACATCGTGGCGACTTCACTGCCCGTTTTCAGAACGCTCTGTATCTCGGAGATGTTCAAGATAGGATACAAATGTTCAAGGAGATTGATCTTTGTAAGTTTACATCAAACATTTTGCCACTTGCGTACGATATACTAACCTAGACCAGATCCGCTTGCCTACATGACCGCAAAATCCCATGGCCTTACAGAAGAATGCGAGTCAATTCTTGAAGCTACAGGTCTCACCGAAGATCAAATCACATTGCCCAGCCTCGGATCGCCACTCACTCCTCCCAAACCTGTCATCCCCACCTTCAAGGCAAATTGGCCAACAAAGGCAACTTCCCAATCATTCTTCGAAAAAGCTCTTCTTGGTCAAGTCGAGGGTCTCTCTCTAGAGGATGAACCTTCCTCTGCTGCAAACGGGTTCGGGTTTGACGAAGCTGGAAATGATGAAGCTAAGACTGGTGCTCTCATTGAGGCCAATGATGATGATGAAGATGCTGCAGGATGGGATATGGGTGACGATATCGTCCCAGAGGTTGAGAATGACTTCGTCAATGTTGATAGTGCAGAAGCTGGCGCTGGTAGCAGTGAGGCTGATTTATGGGCACGCAACTCTCCTATCGCTGCTGATCACGTTGCTGGCGGTTCTTTTGAAACTGCTATGCAATTACTCAACCGTCAACTTGGCGCTGTCAACTTTGAGCCTTTGAAACCCCGATTCATGGAGATTTACCAGGCATCAAAAACATATCTCCCAGCATCCGCAAGTCTTTCGCCTTTGGTCAATTATGTTCGACGAACAGTTGATGAGACAGATCCTCGCAAAGTTCTTCCTATTATTCCACGAGATATCGAATCGTTAGCAACTGTCGACTTACAGAAAGGATACGATTCCATGCGACAAAACAAACTTGAAGATGGTGCTACAATATTCAGGGGTATCCTTCATGCACTACTTGTGAACGCTGTATCAACCGCCTCCGAAGTATCTGAGGCAAAGAAACTCATCACAACAGCATCAGAATACAGTATAGCAATGGCTATCGAGATTTCAAGGCGGAAGATTGGAACTGCTGATGAAGTTTCGAAATCACCAGAGAAACTCAAGCGAAGTTTGGAATTGTCAGCTTATTTCACTATTCCCAAGTTGGAGGTTGTTCACAGACAATTGGCCTTAACAAGTGCCATGAAATTGGCTTTCACCAGCAAGAACTATAATTCCGCGTTAAGCTTCGCCAACAGGATGCTGGCAAACGGTGGAAGTGCCAAGGTTCTCGAAAATGTAAGCAGCCCCCTCACCACCATTTAGTGGCATGAACTGACAAAATGAACAGGCTCGTAAGATTAAGGCTAATTGTGAACGCAATCCCAATGATACCCATGAGATTGAGTTTGATCAATTTGCTGAATTTGATGTCTGTGCTGCCTCACATACACCGATTTACTCTGGCTCTCCATTCGAAGTCTGCGCATTTGATGGCAGCAAATATCAAGCTAAATATAAGGGTACTGTCTGTGCAGTATGTGGTGTCTGTGAGGTTGGCAAGAATGGGAGTGGGTTGAAACTTGTTGCGTAGGTGCAATGGTGGCATGAATTAAGGTGGTGTAGGATGATGAAGATCTCTTTTGGTTGAGGTGATAAAATTCATATTGGAGTTTGAGGAAAATTATGCCGCTAAACCAGCTGATGAATGTAGAACGTTGTTCTTGGCAGCTCTGTTATAATTGAAGATTATGTAGTTGCATTTTGTCTTAGTGCTTAGATGATGGTTGTTAATTTGAACAGAATTGTGCTTGTCAAGTGGCATAATTCTGACTATCTCGCTAGTGACACAAACCCAGAGAAACATATCATGGAAATCAAACAGTGCGATCTAATCACTGGTGGATTATTTGCAATCCGTCATGGAAAGCCAAATTGGAGCGAGTCCTACATAGGAGCAATACTCAAGCTCACGACAATCGAATCGACGAAGCCGGATTGAAGATTGACCGATTGCAGGGCAGCACTAGCGATATTGAATTTCTACAGATTATATCATTCCCAGTGCTTGATTTCAAGTTTCAATTTGTTGACTCTTTTTCGCTCACATTACACCTATTTCACAAACCTTGATAAATACTTTCGATATGCCATCTTTTGTTCAAGTTCATTTTCAATATCTTCTGTCCCCTTCACTTTCTCCTCTTCCTTCTCCCTCATTCGCGCTCTTCCGCTGTATCTCCGATGCATCCATATGTCCATGCATCCAACCCTCAAAATCAAACCGTCAAACCCTAAATCAAGAAAACTACTCTCTCCTCAATAAGGGGGATCTCTCCCCCGCAGCAGCTTCTTCATCTCTATCTGCTTCTGTCCCTACTGCGCGTGTACTCGTATCAAATTCGGATTTCCGACTCCTTTTGAAATCATAGATGGCGAAGAGGAGAGTAGGGTGGTAGAGGAAACTATATTTGGGGGAGGGGGGAGTTAGTTTTGAAGGGGGTGTATGTTTTGTCGTTAGATTTCTTTGAATTGTACAGGAAGAATGTAACTGAGGGTGGTATAGCAGGAATGGGATAATAGGGAAACAAAAGAAAGAACGGAGGAGAGAAGAAACACCTACGGTAAAATAAGAAAACTAATAACTGCCCTTGCGATTCTAGGCCGTCGAGATGGTGATGGATAATAGGGATTGTGATCCGGGCCAAATATACTATCCTATCATTTATTCAAAACTTGATTAGTTTAGTTTTTCAAATCATGGAATTATACATCTTCTTTCCACTCTCCTCCCTCTCTCCCTACTTTTTTTTTCTTCCCTCAAGCTCTCAAAAATGCAAGGGAAGAGGAAAACTCACAAAAAGTAACCAAACCCAAACAGCAGTTGCAAACCCACTTTTCGCAGCTTCTAACCAGACCATCATTTCTTCACTGATGCTCCTGGGTTTTGCGTACCGTTGTGTTATGATTATAAATAATATCGACGCGGAGAAGAAAGCATGGGAGAGGGAGTTTCTGTTGTGTTGAATAAGTTAAGTTACCGCAAAGTAGGAGAAGATTGGGGTATAGGAATGTGAGACGAGATGAGCATGGCAAATAAAAGAAAGTAGCTTCGAGCAGCTCGGAAAGGGTGGACCAAAAAAGATCACACGGAAAAACAGATATAAAGAGAGCAATTTGCATGGAGAGAAGCAAGTAAACGTACATAAAATCATAAATTGCAAAATCAAAATACGCAGTCAAACACCACAGAGTCAGCATCCCCGTATGCAGCATAACGGGCAGCGCAACGAGGGCTTGGAAGATTCCGGCTGTGCGGGCCATGTTTTGGCCTAGGGGGTGGGGTTCGGATTGCGGCGAGAAGGAGGAAGAGGAGGAGGGGGGAGAATGGGTTGGGGGGAGAGAAGTCATGGTGAAGGGAGGATTGTCCGAGAGAGGTTTTGAGATGGACTGGTTTCTTTGTGCGGAGGGGAAGATGAAATAGATAGGTTGTTGAGAAATAAAAAACTATCTGAAAAGTCATGAAACGAATTGCATTCTTCTTATATCAACTGTATATACATCCCCCCATCCCTCATCCCTCATCCTCAATCCCACATCTCGCCAAGCATGTACATTGTACATAAGAAGGAACAGGGGGAAGGAAGGGGCACAAGCGATAATATATCAAGAAATGGTAGCCTGATGCTCGGTTAACATGATTGGTTCTTATGGAGGAGCCTGATTTCGGTAGTGTGTGTGATTCGTTTATACGATGGAGCCTAATGTACGTACTAGATAGATGGATCAAAAAAGCAAGTTATATGTATATAAATTTTCCGTGGTGTGGTATTTGGAGCTGCAATGCTGCATAGTGAGGAAATTTGGAGTTGAGAAGGAGTGGGATTGATAGGTGAGTGCGATTAGTTTGACATGGAAATTTTCTCTTGAGCAGGTATCATTCATTTTGTCTCTTCAAAGACGATCAGACTAAGAATGGGTAACACTGTAATACATAATGTTCTAACTATACTTTACGGGTCAGGTTTCTCAACTAGACATAGGGGATCCTCTTCCATTGTCATTTCCTAATGATTTTATACCTACCGGACTACTAAGTATCCATCTCAATGCTGGTAACGCTCCAGCAATCTCCACTATAAATCTATCATTCGGGGTGCAATTCGGTGTTAGCAACTGATGCTGCAGAAATTTAGCAATGCGAGAACCAAGAATATAATGTTTCAATGCTTCTATCACTCGAACAGTGACATGTTCAAAGAACCTCAACTCCAGCTGCAATCTCTTCAATCCCATCATTGCCCTCCTCCACAAATCTATAAACACCCAACTGTCGCTTGTTAAAACACGTGCTAACAAAAATCGTATCTTCATGCGTATTAGTAAGCTGTACTCTTTTGGGTGTACCGCTCAGTCGTCTCTTATTGAAATAAGAACTAAGAAATACCAGACCTCCATCTTTTCTACCAGGCTGAACAGCGCTGGCATAACATAGTTGAGATTTATTGGTTGGGTTTGGCCATCTAGGGATTTTGATGTCAATGGATGCGAGAACTTTAACATTCCAGATGTTGTCTTTTCGTTGTACTTCTAGGATCTTGGCGCCAACTTCCATACATGACGCAAGGACTTGGAAGGAGATATCATCGCTAGATTCGGCTTTGGATTCGTTTTCGGTTGGTCTGGGGTATTCGTGGAGGAATTCAAGGCGATATGCTCCACCCCCAACATCTAGATCTGCTACAACATCGATTGGTGTTTCCACAGCAAGCTCATCATAGGTTACTGGGCCGTAGGACCATTCCATGACAATGACTCTGACTTTATTATCATAGCTACCAGTCAAGAGAATCCATCTTTTACCCCTACATGGTAAGGGTAGTATTGAAATAACAGCAGCGTCATGCCCGGAGTATGACGTTTGCAAATTCAAATCAAAATGGTTATCCCTATTACGGGGATTTCCTAAAATGCAAGTTCGGAGTTTCGAATCATCGCCCCCTGAGAAGATCCCGTGAAAGTTTTCGGAAGATGTGTAAGGATGACAAGCCCAGTAGCAACAATATGCATATTGTGGTTCCTCGCCCGAATATGGAATCTTCAAAGAATGTAATGATACTGGTGGCTCTTCTTTCCTCATATGTAAGTCCGAACCATGTATCTTTCCATATATAGCTCCAGTGATGTTAAGTATCTGAACGACTCCAGTTGAAGCCGTTACAGCTAAGGATAAGAAACCATCCGTGGATGTTGAAGGACACCATGCAAAATAGGTGATCAGAACCGAATCATCAAATACTTTCCACGTATTGACGTGCTCGATATTGGGAGAAGTATTCTCGTCGGTCGTTATTTTGAAGAGGGATATCCTGCCAGTGCTGGAGGAAACTGCAAAATAATCTTGATCTGTGGGACAGAAGTGAAGATCATAGATTGCTCCGTATGGATATGGACGTGATTGGCAAAGGGTTCTAGTCATATCAGAGGTGACAAGAAAGACATAAGCTCGTGAATAATGCTTACAAGGAACCATCATTAAGATGATATAGCATTACACTTCCATTTCTCTTTTGAAGAGTCGACGGAGGTTCTGATTGGCCTTCCAATTCTTCCGAGACAATATTGGTATCTTTGATAAAAACAAGTGGTTCGTGAGAATAATCGACTAAACTCAACGGAGCTGAAGAGATAATTCCTTCCTTCTTGGGAAAAGGATCTGTATTCACAACAACTTCACTCGAAGTCTTCTCAACATTTACCCATGAGTCTTCATCCTCCTTATCTAACTCATAGGTACCAATGACGAACCACGATGGGTCATTCGGCCAGAATTCTATGCAACTCGGAGGTAGGTCCAAGAGATCAGAATCAAGGACTTCAATCTTTGAAGCCATTTTGGATTGATTGATGGGTTTCTGGCATGGAGAAGTTGTTTCCCGCAAAGAATGAACTGAGCACTATAGTATTTGCAATGAGAGAAAGGGATATTCGTTCTGAAATTTTGATTTTTTGCTGTTGATTTTGTCTCAAGTCGAGGGTGGAATATTTGCAAGGAAAAGTATTGTGAAATTTAAGCCACATTGCACTGCCACATGCGATAAAACCTTGAAGCATACCTAGTGGTTACCAAAAGGGTATTATCTCCTTCTGCTCCAACTGTCAGATCCAGATCAAGAAGTCACAAAGGCCTATCAAGTGGTTTCTTCTTTACGCATCCATCTTCATCCTTCCTTTTCCACTCATACAACTGTTGATATATAACGAGAGACATTGGCAGACCGGAGCGGATTACTCTACACAATTTCCGCTTTGCTTCCACTCCGTACTGTGTAAGAGACCTGGAAGGGTTCCCTTCTCCTCCTTATTTGTTTTTGTTTTTACCAAACATCTACAAAGATCTACGAACCCCTGCGGTTTGCTATGCATTCGCTTGTTTGTTTGCCAACCCCCTGGTGAAAACATATGCAGGTTATGTTTGTTGGTGAAGCGCCCACCACGTCTAGAAGATGAATACTTCTAGGTAGAGATGTCATTTCAACGCAGGATTCCATATGAATGACTATCCACCAACTTCCATTCTTCAAGATCAAACATCAAATATTAGACCGTTCTACAAAGTCAATATCCCAATTGAATTATAACATTTCTGGTTCTCGTCCAAGAGAGCAGGATTTGGATGCTCATCGAAAGAAATCATTATATGGTCCGTGCATTACCTTACCTTCAAGTGAATCCCCTCAACACTTCCAAAGTTAAAATCTTCCTTCAAATTTATTAGTTGATGCATCTCTTTCCGTACAACTTGCTTCACATGCAAATATCAATCATTCATCTCCGTATCTTCACGATTTCCAACTTCAACTTCACTTCACTTGTTGGCCGCAAGTTCGTTTGTTTGAGAAAGTCTCGCTCCACAACATCATGGCGAATGGAAAAGAAACCAAAGTATTGGAAAATGATGGCTATCTATCAGATGAATCAGACTTCTACGGTACTTCAGCCATCAAGCACGCCTAATTCGTTCCACTATTAATCTTCACATCAGGTGATCCCAAAACCAAATCTTCCTTCGAAGATCGTGCTGCAGACTTCGACGATATAGCATATTGGAAAAGCCATCAGCCATCTTTGACAGAAAAAGCAGATGCAAATGTTGCCCAAGCTCTTGCAAATCCACAATCCAAAGCGATTTTGTATAATCCATATGCAGGTCAAATATGCGCATGGCAGCTTGATGAGACTGTTCAAGATTTCTTAAGAAGATTACCACCAAGAACTACTCAAGTGACTCAATCAACCCCGTGGATATTTATTACCAATCCTTTCCGGAAGGCTCCGAAAGGTATTGCGGTGAACGATGAAGCTCCTCCTGGTGAAAATAGCGAGTGAGTAATACTGTATACCGAGGGAATTTGTAGAAGCATATTTCAATTACTAATTTCGCAAATAGCTGGGCAAGATGTGTAACCGAAGGGAATCGTTTACTTGAAGAGCTGACCACTCTTCAGAATACCATTGAGAAGGAAAATTCGAAAAAGTCCACAATCGCGATCAATCGAATGGTAAACAAAGAGAAGGAGATCATTGTCCAGAAAATTTTAGATACAGCCATTGATTGTCGGTGTACTAGTGGAAAGGTATGCAGTGCATCTCGCTTATGTTTTCGTACCTCATGTCTTAGCTTTTTTACCCCTCTGTTTAGTGTCAAGCAGTTCTCGGGTAACTCTCAAAAATACCGGGTATTCACATCCGGATAGAGGACTGCCTTCGCTCTAGATACTTGCATTGTTTCTCTTTACGTCATCTCGCGTTTTCACCAACACTAACCTTCCCTTAGTGGATGATTTTCTCTACTCCCTCCGAAGTAGACGAAATCTGGGCTGCAATCGCCAAAGCCACCTCAACCAATTCTCTTGGTATATCAGCCAAAGTAGCACCCGATGACGGAACTGGTCTACTCCAAAGGTCTCGGCTCATATGTGTTTATACCGAAGATTTCTCTGACAAGATGGATGTGTATCGAGTCTTGAAAGCTATTCGGGAATTGGGGTTGGTTGATAGAACCCAAAGGGGTGCAATTTATTATAAAGCCGGTATGTTTACACCATTCGTTCCTCTCCATTCCTTTCAAGGAGCTATACCATAGTAGGAGAATGAAAGTATCATTAAGAGGGGTATCCGACTTAACCATTGGGACAATAGATGTATATACCTACCTAGGACTCTCCTCCAACAATTCCTACAACATCAAAGCTTCTCTCTACAGCTCCCTAGAATTTTTCAAGAATCCTCCTCTTCCACCTTCAACAGCAGTCGGATCGAGATCTCGCCCTGTCAAAAAGGAAAATGGGAAGGTCAATTCATTCTTTCAAAAAATTAAGAAGGAACCGAGTGATTTGGCTATGCATCAGTTTAATTATGAATAAGATGCTGGATTTTTGAAAAATTGAGGGGGTGGGGGTGGTTTTAAGTTGAGTCTGGCTTGAGGTTGCATCAAGGGATTCCTGAAAAGGAAATATTATGAGGTCTTGAACACGTTCTTGCTAGCGCTCTCAAGACTTGGGAACGTGGTAAGATACCAAGAATACTACCAACTTTTTCCAACGCAACATTTGCTGAGCTAGCTAGCCGTGGCGAACTAGCTGAGATTGTGGATGTTTCCGAGGGACGCAATTCGATTCGGGGGGTAGGCTGGAGTCGTATGATGGTTGCTAGGTTGCTAGGAAGTAGGCAATGTCTGTACTTATCAGAAACACGTTTTCAATAAAGGTTCAGCGGACGACACTTTTCTTTCCTTCACAATCATAAATGTTCAGAGTAAAGGAGCGGAGGGGATAGAAAATCCAAGCACACACATAAATACCAGAGTGACATACTCTACATCTAGATAAATAGATAGATAGATATCAGCT
The DNA here is from genome assembly GCA_038090695.1 of Sclerotinia spermophila. Taxonomy (NCBI): domain Eukaryota; kingdom Fungi; phylum Ascomycota; class Leotiomycetes; order Helotiales; family Sclerotiniaceae; genus Sclerotinia; species Sclerotinia spermophila. Next base: position 32,773 of record JBBMOJ010000262.1, on the reverse strand, counting down.
AGCCACCCGGGCAATGCATTATCCATTAGCTACGTATCTCAAATACAAAATTTCTAAGATCAGTCTGGGCCAAAATTTGCTTTATATAATTACTATATGAGTAGAATATATCCTACTGAGTTTTTATACAAGCAGATTCATAGACTATACCTAGTATCTAAAACCTACTCCCAACCATTCACCTCCTTGACTATCTCCAAATATCATCATATACTACGATAATTCTGGAAAATGCTACTAGTGAGTGTATATTTACTTTATAAGGTTACACACTCAACCCACCGACTTATGTCTCCCAAACCCAAATCTCTACTCAACTTACAAATCCAACCGATCTTATACACACAATCAAATTCTCCACACAAATCTATCCCATCCAACAACCGTGTTCTAGTTTTTCAAATTTGTGATTTAGTCTATCATCTATTGATCTATCTATCATTTTGAAAATATAGTGATGAGATGAGTAATCAAATAATATATTAAATGAGATGAGCCACTGCCATCTTCTAGTATATATCACCCTAAGAGATTGTCAGAGGAAAATGTATATATTAGCAGATCTTGATCTGAAAATTCAAGATGAGAGTCACGGATAGATCATTATTTTGTGTACAAGTAGTAAATTTGAGATTTCTTATTGTTTACTGGATCTACTGCTCCCAGGATCTCTTGAGAATATTGAGAAATCATTACCCGCTCGCTTGGTCGACTACTGCCGCTTCTTCGTCGAGAGATGATAGGGGATGCTGTGTCTAAACTGACTAGCTTCTTTTCCGTTGCCCTTGCCATCTCTGGATTACGATCGTGACTGGTGGGATTGTCCATACATCGTGTGCTATTAGTTGATCGACATATTGGTTTAGCGGAAGAGGGAGAGAAAATCAATACAATATCCTATTGTGTGTCCTCAGCATTTCCCCCATGATCATCATCATCATTATCGAGGCCCCCATCGCTACCTCTATTTCGTTACCATCCTTACCCCCAAAACTCCCATACATTCATGTCTTCATTGGATAGCATTAGACACTTAAGAGTTTGTCTTTTGCCATCAATAATTTTTCAGCAACCCCTCACAGATAGAACTCAAATAAAATCCTCCTCCCTACCCTCCACCATCCCACTCATATCACCCACCCTCTTCAAATGCAGCACCAATCTATATGCACAACTCCCATTCAAATAATATCTATTCAACTTCTTACTCCTCACAAAGCCCAATCGTTCATATAATCTCATTGCCGCCACGTTACCCTCTTCAGTCTCTAGCACTATTTCATCTGCTCCTCTGGCGGCCATCGCGTCAATTGCCAATTTCACCAATCTTGTCGCGATGCCCCGACCGCGATACGACGAGGAAACGGCGAGCATGGCTATGTATCCGCGGAGAGTGGGCGGGGAATGAGAGGAATGGGTTTCGAGTTTGGAGATTAGGATGCCGTGGAGAGGAGGGGTAGTTGTGGGGGTTAGAGGGAGAGAGGGGTCGAGTGCCTGGAGGATGTTAGTTTTACTGGGCGTGGAGTTTATTGTTTGTGGGTTTGGAGGAATACCATAAAACATAAATCTCCCCATTGGTATAAGAAATATCGATACACATAAATACTGTAAGGTTCGCTCAAATCTTTGGATATCAGAGCTCGGATCGAGGGGAGATAGTGTTTTTCGAGAGAATGCTCATATTGGATATATCGTAGCTCGGCTGGTAAATCTTTATTGTTTGCAGATATAGGTGTTATAGAGCTGCTTTCTGAAGTCATATTTGCGGCAGTTATTGAAGTGATTGTGAGGACTCTATGTTTTGTGTTTTGTGACTTGGATAACTCTCTCATATGGGATGAATCTTGATGGAGGGACGGACAAATGATGATGAACCGATAAGTTGACCTGGATAAACTTGGGTAGATTCGATTGAAGTTGCTGAGAGATATTTGAGATGTTTACGGAGGCACGGAGAGGTAGGGGACTTTTCGTTTCTTACTTCACATGCAAAAAAAAGTAACTCATGTACTCCTGTCAATCATTCTCCTTCACCAATCAAATATCGATATGAGAACGGAAAAACGGAAAATCTAAAATTCCGGATCAATCAACTAACCTTTTGTCAATCCCGAAAGCAAGCGCAAATAATTTGATCAATGCGATTACGTAGCTTGGCAGGTTCAAGAGGATCAACTACTTGTGCGTCGAGCCCAATCATTTTTTGAAGGAAAAAGTGTACTTTCCTCATTCTCCAACTTTTGATTTTCTGATAACGAAGAGATGAGTTGATATTGATTTGATTCTTCTCATTTCCACTTTCTCTCCTCATTATTTCTCAATCTCTCTCATCATATCATGTCTTTTTTCCGCCGCCTGTTCCTCGGAACTCCAATACCATCCCCCTCCCCCTCCACTTCAGCAACTCGTTCTTCCTCCCCCTCCAAAGCCGAAGAAGTACGTCTTGCGCCCGTATCTCGAATCCTCACACATAAGGAACGGAAACATAGAAAACGACGTAATGGTTTTATATTTTTCCTCGGTGGGCTTTTTGGGTTGATGATAGCGGGGTTTTTCGCGGGCAAAAATGATTTACTCGAGTTACCGGAGATGCTGGAGGGGATTACCATGGATAGTTTGATGGATGTATTGCCTGCGGGATTTGTGAAAGATGCGAGGGATTTGGCTGTAGGTGCTGGTTTTTCTGTATTGTATCCCTCTTTCGTCTGGGGGAAAGTTGGGAATTGAGAAGTTTTGAGCTGGGTGTGAGGCTAATGGTATTTTGCTTGTAGAAGGGAGAACGGGAAGCTGTGAATTATGATTCATTCTCTGTAGGGTTACATCTCAAGGCGCAAGGAGTTCATGCGAACCATCCAGTTATTATGATTCCAGGTGTTATTTCGACAGGCTTAGAATCTTGGGGAACAACAAATGCTTCACGGCCTTATTTTCGTAAAAGATTGTGGGGGAGTTGGATTATGATGAGAGCTTTGGTCGCAGATAAAGAGGGATGGAAGAGACATATCATGTTAGACAAACGGACTGGACTGGATCCTCCCGGGATTAAACTGAGAGCTGCGCAAGGATTTGACGCTGCCGATTTCTTCATAACCGGATACTGGATTTGGAGTAAAATATTGGAGAATTTGGCGACTATCGGTTACGATCCTACGAATAGTTACACTGCAGCTTATGACTGGAGATTGTCGTATGCAAATTTGGAGGTTAGAGATCAATACTTTACAAGACTCAAGACGCATATCGAATTGGCGAGTAAGATTTCAAATAAAAAGGTGGTGTTGGTTTCGCATTCTATGGGCGGTCAAGTGCTCTTTTATTTTATGCACTGGGTTGCATCTCCCACTGGCGGAAATGGTGGAGATGATTGGGTTGATAAATATGTTGATTCTTGGATCAATATTAGTGGATGTATGCTTGGGGCTCTTAAAGGATTGCCTGCGGTGCTATCCGGAGAGATGAAAGATACAGCACAACTCAATGCATTTGCAGTTTATGGCCTCGAAAAATTCCTCAATAAAGATGAACGAGCTGAGATTTTCCGAGCCATGCCAGGAATCTCTTCCATGCTCCCAATAGGAGGTGATGCCGTTTGGGGTAATGCAACCTGGGCACCAGATGATACCCCAGGTCAGGAAGTCAGCTATGGACAGTTTCTGAATTTCAAAAACCAAAATACTTCAACGGGATATCGAAATCTCACAGTTTCCCAATCTTTAGATTATTTATTCAATACCACAGAAGATTGGTATCGTGAGGCAGTCAAGGGTAGCTTTTCGCATGGTGTGGCTCATACTACAGCTGAAGTTGAAGCAAATGAGAAGGATCCGAAGAAATGGATTAACCCACTTGAAACGAGATTACCTCTTGCGCCAAATCTGAAAATTTATTGTTTCTATGGTATGCCGTTATATTCCCGGACCTTTCCCTTCAAGAATGCTAATGTTCAACAGGTATTGGCAAGCCAACCGAACGCGCCTATTTTTATCGCCACTCAGATAATCCCCTGTCATCCCTCAATATCACGATTGACACTGGTCTAACACAAGCAAACATAGATCACGGCGTGATTCTTGGTGAAGGCGATGGAACCGTCAATCTACTCAGTGTCGGTTACATGTGTAATCGTGGCTGGAAATACCATCGCTATAATCCAGCAGGTATCAAAATCAAAACTTACGAAATGCCCCATGAACCAGATCGTTTTAGTCCTCGCGGAGGTCCAAATACAGGAGATCATGTGGATATCTTGGGGAGACAGAGTTTAAATGATTTGATTTTGAGAGTGGCGGCGGGTAGAGGCGAGGAGATTGAGGAAATGGTTGTCAGTAGGATTGCGGAGTATGCGGCGAATGTAGAAATTGGGGAAGAAGAGAAGTATAAGGTCAAGGAGGGAGAAGATGGTGGCAAAGAGGAGGAAAAGAGGAAAGGAAGAGCGAGGGATAAAGTTGAGGAGAAGGCGGAAGAGATGTTGGAGACATTGGAGAGGATTGTGAGCGGGAAAGATGGGGATGAGCAGAGGAATAAAGATGAGCTGTAATAGAAGGGTATTTTGTGTTTTTTCATTTGGGGTCGGAATCGGGATTGGGAATAGACGAGGGTTCACGATTGTATATATGTACGACTGGTACAACCTATGATATCATACGAAACGACTAAGAATAGGGAGTCGAATCTGGAAGTGTCGGAGTTAGGATTGGGATCGAGGCATTTTAGACAGAGAAGAAATCAAGAAAGACGTTTTATAGATAGTAGTGTCGTAGGATGTCGATATAAGTGTTATATATATCCGAAATGCTTTCAAGGCGCGTCAGTTGTTATATGAGCAAAGAAGTCTGAGTAGATAAATTTATAGTGGCGGTAGATTTTTACTTTGCTGTAACCTATAAGTCAATAGATTGTTTAGCGAGCAGAAAGAAGGATCTTCTTTTTCTTTCCCCTTTTAATCGGTAGTGATTGTCAATCACGGGTATACTATTATATTTTTTTAGCCATTCAAATCTATTTTCCTCTTCATTATTGTTGATTGGTATCTGGCACTTACACGAATATATTTTCCTCCCGTAACTATCTCTAATATCATATCTCGATTCTCAAATACGAATAGTTGAAGGGATACGAAAAACGTATCGAATCCATCGAAACTACAGTACTTAATATAGTTTCTAACACTCCTAAAAAGAACCTCTCAGGCAAGTCCTGGTTTTTGGGATATGTATATATGTATATATGTATATTTACTTATTTACTTATTTACTTACCAATATTAAGTAGACTTCCCCATTCAAATCTTTTCATGTCTTCATTCTGTTATCACGTAAATTCGATGCTGTGACTCCATCGCGGTTTGCGGTTTCCTGACGGAGGTTTTGGATAGTTGGTGGAGATTCGCATGGGAAGGAAAGGAAAGTTGAGAGGAGGAAGGGACGGACTTGGTATTTGGGTATTTCTTGTGTTGTAGCATGCAGGATGGTTCTGAGAGTGGTAGGAACGGGTTGGGTTGTGAAGATGAGAGGGATTTTGGTTTTTGGGTTTCTTGATTTCTTTCTTGTGATCATCATCATCATCAATTTACTTATTTACTTACTTACTTACTTATTACCCATAACTTGTAGTTTTATATTAACAATTACATTCATTTTGGGGGTATAGATTTATCTCCTCATTATTCACATCGCTGTTTCGTCCGTCGAGGTCCTCTCTCTCTCTCTCTCTACATGCCTGCCAATTATCTTCCCACAAATCCTCTCAATTACATTTGTGCACGAGGTGAATACGGGTTTGTATGCAAGCCAGGAGCACCTTCATTAGAAAGCACAATACCACTATCCCCAGCTTCAAATTCAGCTTATCTCACTCCTCCCGATACCACCACTCACGTCATCATTACCACACTCACAATCTCTCGCAGTGATCCGACTCCCGTGACACCATACAACCCGTCTCCAGCCGCTACGACAATACCCGCGTTGGTTTGACAAATTCCTGCACTTACGACTGCGGTGACGATAACGGGGGTGGCTGTGCATAAGATTCCTATGACAAGGACTGCGGGTAGATTCGAGTCTTATAGTGTGACGGGATTGGTTCGCAGTAGGGTGACGTACGAGATTGTTCTGAATTATCCTGTCTCGGATTGGATTTTGAGTGTTGTGGATGGATTCGCTGCAGATTCAAGGGGATCTGGAGAACGAAGTGCATTTGGAGAACCAAGAGTATCTAGAGAACGGAGTGCATCAGGAGAACCAAGAGCATCAGGAGAACCAAGAGCATCCGAAGAACGAACAGCATCAGGAGTCCCAAGGGTATCTGGAAGTCCAGGAGCATAGAGGAACGTTGTCTCAAAGATCCAACTCGGCGGGAAAAAGGCCATCCCCAGCGACAACGGTGCAATTAACACCAGGAGGCCACTCTCGACACACAACACCAGAAAATTGGTCACCACGAGCCTCACGAACAAACGAAGCATTTATCTCCGGAGGTACAGGGCAACAGAGAGGAAAAGGAAGTGGTGTCAGAAACGAATATACACAGCAAGACAGTGGGTACAAAGACTGACACAGAAGTTTCGAAAGCCAGCTCCACCACCAAAACCAGTACTAGAAGCACTACCATCGCCCACACCATCTCAAATGCTAGCTGCGTTGGGAGACGCGTTTCAGTCCTAGTTCGACGATAGCAGATATACATAACATCTTTTCTAAAGGGGATCAGAGAGGATTTGGAAGCCATCGAGCAATCCAGTATAATCGCGATCACCATGACCATTAACAGACTCCCCACCAGCGTTCACACTAGCTCCAGCATGAGTCTCAGTGCAGACCCCAGTGAAACGACAGCAGAGAAAAAAGAGATCCCTTCTACAAGAGATCCGAGAGTATTGGAGACCTCCGTAACCTTGAATGCTGCATATATTGATACTGAAGTAGAACATTGTGCGAATGAAGACCTACCGTCAAATTCATCAGGTTCTACTAGAATGAACGTGACCGCGTCATCTAACAGAACATCTGAATCTCATAGCCGCTTACCCCCAAGTTCAAGAACGACGATGACTACTGCGTCGCCAGCCTTACTCTCTCCACCAATTGCTCAAGCTCCTGAGAATGAATCGAATCCATTCTCACAAAGCGGTCGTGAAGTTGCAGGCTCTCTACCTCTTGCTCCATCTCTCGCAAATAGATCGAATTCATCCTTTCGATCTGGTCGTATAGCTCGAGCCTCCCTTGGCATGATGCTTGGCATAAGAGACCGGTCTGCCTTTGATGAAAATCCCAACACGGCGTATCGAAATCATCTCTCGATAATGGATAGGATCATGGCTTCCCTCGATGCGGGATCTCAACCAAACTTAAGAGAAGCAGTGTCCAACCTCCAAAACCTAGGCGATGGACACTCTGATACGGAAGAGGAGGAAGAAACATCGGAGGATTCGGTTTCAAGTGGAAAAAGTGAGGGGGGGAGCAGTGAGGAAGGTGACGAGAAATTGGATGATTCGGGATTTGGTGGAAGTCATGATTCAAATCCGGGTAATGGAAATATGGACGAGGATAAGGAATCATCAGGTCAAGCAGATGATGATACAAGATCCGCGCAAGAACCCAATAGTAGAAGTAGGAACACACTTGCAAGATTCGAGGCCGATACAAATATTGAAGATCATTTAGATGTTCACAAACCCCATCTTGACAATTTTGGGGGCTTGAGTGCCCTTAGGGCAAAGAAACAGAAGAGCGAACGGAGACGTGGTGATACTACATCGGATGTCTTTGGGGGTGGTTTTAGGTGTTTGGGTTTTGGTGGTGCTGCGCTTGCATACAGTGGAAAGAGAAGGAAAATTAGTAGGAAGCGCGAAAAAGGGGAGGAAGATGTGGAAATGGACGATGTTAATGACGCCGATGATGAAGATTCTGATTTTGGTATGAGGAATAAGGCCTTGTTTGTAACGCCCGAGTGTACAGCTTCAAGAGGCCACTGATGATGTGAAGAGAGACTGGAGTCGATGAGGAGGAATTGAGTTGGACGGGTATCAATGCGGTGGAACTTGTACAACAAGTGGAAGCTGGGAGATGTTGATGTTGAGGCAATGGGAGTGGAATCAATACCTATCTGTTCGATTAAGAGGATAGATGGATGATTGGATGTATTGTCGTGGAAGGGATAGGGCGGAGGAATTGAATGAATTGTATTTTAGATGTTTGTTAGCGAGATACATACGTCAGCGAATAAGATTAGCGCATACGTTAGCGAAATAGATCAGCTTTATACATCTGGCCTATACTGTTATGCTTCTTTTTCGTGTAATTAGATGAGAAGAGAATTCTTCATAAAATCAGATACAGTTTTCGAGTCGAGAGTACCTCCTTCCATGCATGACCTTCTTAATTTTGTCCCGGAACGCCGAATAATGCTGGGTTGACCGTTATATCATACAATTCACCTCGTCTTATCATACGTCATATCATACACCCTCTCCCCATTCATGTCATAAATCCTCCCATTCCAATCCATTCCACAAAACCGCCTCTTTGCCTTCCAAGTTCGCACCCGTTCCACTTCACAAGATCACACCTTGCCACTATCGAACTTAATTTTTGTCTCCTCCACCCACTATACCTTTCTCGCCCCTTCCTCTCTACATTACCCACATCTCCCGTCCTTCCAACCGGTCCTCCACCTCTCTTCCCAGCGCTCGCAATCAAACTCCCTCTTCCCCAACTTCCGATTCACATCATTATGAGCCTCACACATCCACTTTCCAAACTCGGCGCGACTCTCGGTGCGCACCTTGTTCTCCGCCATGTAGGCTTGGAAATCCGAGGCGCAGGTCCAGCAGGGATAGAGTTGGGCGAAGAGGCTCATGAAGGTGGAGATGTTGGTGCGGTCGGTGGGGGTCGGGGTGCGGGGGTAGGAGGCTGAGAGCGTGTGGAGGAAGGTCCAGGAGGCGCGGCCGAGGGCTTCGATGTCGGGGGGGCAGTCGGTGGGGGGTGCGGGAGGAGAGGATGATTGCAGGGTTTTGGTGGTGTTGGTGAAGGAGGCGAAGGAGTTGCAGGAGCGGCAGCTGGGGAGGGGAGGGGAGGGTTAGTTGGATTTGAGTTGAGGGTTGCGATTGAGAGGAGGGAATTGGGGATGGGTGGTTGTAACTCACGGTTTCCCATCTTTTCCTGATATTACACCTTTGTGATATTTTTTGGGTGGGACGGTAGTAGTCGCGGTAGGAGTATTGGTGGTTTCATCCCGTGTATCGTCTGCCATTTTCACTCTTTTTATTTGAAGGAGAAATATAATTAGCTGACGTATGTAATGAGCTTGGAAAATGTACAAAATATCGAGAGATTATAAATTGAATCTTTGGTTTGTAAGAGGAGGAAAATGATCGACATTTTCCGCATCTTCCGCATGGGAACAGGGGTATAAGTTAGTGAAGCTTAAAAGTTCGGCATGTCATTGTCGAATAAACTTAGTGAGGAGAGGCTATTCGTCATTGCTCCGGAATGCGCCCCGCAAAGTTGGAGGGATAAATAAAGTTTGATATGCTTTTCAGTGAAACGTCGATGTCAAAACCTATTTACGAGTATTGAATTACTAGATGAATGAGGAGCCCTTATAAAGAGAAAAGCAAGGGAGGAGAGAAACGAACAAAGGAATAGAGAAAATGGGCAGAATACCGACGTTTTTATTGAAGACGAAGAGTGTGCCCAATGATGGGTATGAGGAGAGGTTTGAGGAAGTGAGTTTCAATGCGATGAGGTATGGAGGAGGGGTAGAAGGGAATGAAAGGGGGTTCGAACCGATTTTTGTACCGGTACTGGAACATAGGTTTTTGGATGAAGGAGCGGATGAGGTAAAGCGGTTACTCAAGGAGAGAAGCATTGGGAAAGAGGAGGGAAAGAAATATGGAGGATTGATTTTTACGAGTCAGAGGGCTGTGGAATTATTTGCTAAATTGGCGGAGGAGGGGAGAAATGGGGGTGGTATGTGATGCTTTTCAATTGATTGAGTAGTATAGGTTATTGACTGATAATATTCTAGTAGAAAGCGACGGATGGCCATATCTACAAGATATACCAATCTATACCGTCGGCCCAGCTACATCACGCGCATTACGATCGATACCTCAAAATTCCCCTTTGAATATCTTTGGAGCCGAAACAGGAAATGGAGAAGCATTGGCACATTACATGTTGGAACATTATGGAAATTGGTACAAAGATCGCTCTATAAAACCACCTCTACTTTTCATGGTTGGAGAACAGAGAAGGGATATCATCCCTAAAACATTGATGGATCCAAAGCTATCAGACGAGAAGAGAATCCAAGTCGATGAATTGGTCGTTTATGGGACGGGAGTGATGGAATCCTTTGAGAAAGACTTCACGGCTTTGCTGAGAGAGACGGAAGATAGGGACACGAGATGGGTAGTTGTTTTTTCGCCGACAGGATGTGATGCTATGTTACGATCACTAGGGATGTTAGATTCCCAAACTGGGAAACTCAAACAAGGGGATGAGCAAAAGGACGGAAAGAGGAAGACATTCATAGCGACGATTGGACCTACTACTCGGGATTATCTTAGGAATACTTTCGATTATGAACCAGATGTTTGTGCTGAAAAGCCAAGTCCTGAAGGTGTAATTGAGGGAATCCAGAAGTTCTTGGATCATAGATCATAGGTAGTTAGTTGATGATTGAAAGATTCTTGACACATGATCTGCCTGTTTGGGTTTAAAGTGCAGGTTTGTATGTAATTTGTGGATTGGTGATACAGCATATTGAATCTATGCAATGCATTCGTACAGGTAGGTACAGGTACATGGAGATGGAGATGGAGATCCCATTCTGACGCTTGTCGTACATGAAATCGTCCGATGATTTATTTTGATAATGTACAAAAACGGTTATTGGTGGATATGGATATGGTTGAATTGTGATTTGTTTGATATATGATATTGAATGAATGAACATATATCTATTATGTCACGCGACGTATATCGATCGTCGTCCGATCGGGCTAGTACAGCACTAAGCTCCGAGCCGATTATATATAATAGTAGCATACACGCTCTTTTTAGATCTATAGCTTTTAATTCTAAGATTGATCTCTGAAGTGCATTAGGTTCTTCACATATCAGACAAGATAATTAAATCTACCAAGTTAAATACTTTGAAATATTCATTGAAGTTTAAGACGAGATATAAACCCAACTCATATAATAATAAATAATAATAAATAATAACAAACATTGAAATTTACTTTACTTCTAACTCTATTTCTCTCACTCAATCATTCATTTCTTGGCTCTCGTACCTATCACTAATTATCAATAATCAGCCTTATCCGTATTTCATCTAATCTAACCAATTGAAACTTAGTGGCGCCCCCTCCCCCCCTTCATCAAGCAAAATACTGACAATTGTAAATCGTCAATCTACATTCGTCAATCATCATCTTTCACCACATCAGACCACGAATGGGTAAATTCGCTTCAATCAATTCCTCAATTACGGCAGCTTTATAAATTTATAATTCTTACTCTCAATTACTATAATTACCATCTCGAAATACAACTCACGAAGCAATACGATACTTCCTACATTGCCATCTTATAAAGGTTACAAACTATCCTTGGAACAAAAACAACAAAACGTTCCAGTAATACTCACGCATAGTATACACGACATATACTTACGAGCGGATCCATTAATGCAGTAAAACCCGTCAAATATTGCATTCACATCTGCATCCATACAAAATGTCAAATAATCACTACCACGACGAAACTCCCGTCTCCTCCTCCGGTAACTCCACCCCCGCCCTCTCAAACTCCACAAGTTGGGCCGTCCCAGCTATTTCCACCGCAGTCACCGGATTACTGCGACGTTTTTCCACCGAACCTTCTACCCATTCTGGTAATGGTAATGGGAATCATCACAACAACACTTCTTCCAACCACGCAAAATCCCAATCTCCATCATTCTCCCCAGCACAAAGTGGTATTCAAGGCGTCTATACACCTCCTCATCGAACAGCATCGCCATTTCAACCACCACCTCTGTATCCGGTGATGTTGAAGGGATGGAGGGAAAATACAGATCCGTCTGCGCAATTATTGAGCCGGGCGTTGGCGGAGGAAATTCGGTTATTGGTTCCGCCACGCTTACAGTTGTGTGAGGAATGGAATTTGGTTTATAGTTTGGAACAGGATGGGGTTAGTTTGGGAACGCTTTATAAGAAGTGTGATGATTTGAGGGGGTTGAGGAATGGCTTTGTGTTGGTTGTTAAGGATGGGGAGGGTGGGGTATGTATCTTGTTTCTTTCATTCTTGGCCATTATCTTGGAGGTTATTGGGATGGTTTGGAGATTGGACATTTGGCTAACAAGGTTGCTCACTAAATAGTTATTCGGCGCATACCTGACAGAAGCACCGCATCCCGCCCCCCACTACTTCGGCACAGGAGAATGCTTCCTTTGGCGCGCAACCATCCTTTCCTCCTCCCTCCTAGCAAATCTTCCTCCTCCTCCTTCCTCCGACACAACATACTTGCAACGCTCGACCACCATCGGAGCTCCCCGTAATCAGAACCATAACCCCGCGCATCCCTCGGCACTCCTCTCCCCCACCTTCTCCCAACCCCCTCCCACATCCCCCTCTTCCAACAAATCAGGCGCCAGCACACCCGAAAGAATTCGCTTCAAAGCCTTTCCCTACTCAGGAATAAACGACTACATGATGCTCTGTGAAACGGGCTTCTTGTCAATAGGAGGTGGTGATGGACATTATGGACTCTGGCTAGATGATACCTTCGAAAAGGGTGTGAGTAGTAGTTGTCCTACCTTTGGAAATGAACCTTTGAGTGAGGAGGGGGAGAAATTTGATATTTTAGGAGTGGAAGTGTGGAGTATTGGGAATTAGGAGGTAGTGATATACTGGGGGCCCTCCTTAGGAAGGAGAAAGAAAAATAAGTAAGAGATGCAAAGGGTGTGGAGGATAGCGAAGAGAAGGGAGAAGGTTGCGGGATGATCCGGATCGATTAATATTTGCATGATACCCTTATTGCGAAATTTGTAGGCAGCTTTGAGCAACCTTGTTTTACTCTCGTTACAGTCTATGAATACAGTAGATGGATGACGCTGGTGATATAGTAGTAGTGTATAGCGAAAATCATACTAGCTATGCTATCTACCCTTCCCTTTAGAAATTGAGATAGGAATTGAGAATGAGAAGGCAATGAATAACCTCGAAGATTTATGTATCAACGTAAGGAAGTGTGATATGTGTGATATGTGTTGATGTATGTAACTACAACAGTCTATTCCTAACAATATATATAGTAATAGTACTCGATTCTTTCAATCTCAACAGATATTACAACTTTAGAAATTTACAAGACGATACTAGGAATATGAATATAAATATAAATCCGAATATATACTACTTATCTCACCTCACCTCATCCCATCTCATTTCCTACTTAATAAAACTAACAAATATAACTAAATAAAACAATTCAAATTCAAATCCAAATCCAAATCCAAATCCAAACACCTATACAAACTCAAACTCAAACTCAAATTCGAAACCCCCAAATCAAAATACACATTGTTGTTTTCTTTCTTTTTTCAAAAAAAGCCAGAAAGCCAGAAAGCAGAAAGTTCACCGGGAGAGCATCCCTATTCATTTCCGAGTAAACTCGGTAAGTCTATCTTACGCACTTCAAAGTTCTTTATTACATACCCTACCTGCTTTCTTCGTATCGATAATTGATTACTTATTGTGGATTTTACTAAAATTTACGTAGGTACCATCTATCTCATATTCTCTCGGTGATATTTTAAGCATTCCATGATAGAGAGGTAGGTATTCACAGTGTAGAGTACGACGTAGCTAGCCGAGCAAATGAGCCTTTCAATCCTATAATTTCTATATGCTTTCAACATGAAATACGAAAGGCGTACAAATATAGCTCATTCATTCATCTCCATTATCGAAATCACTTAAATCCGTATTTGCATCGGGAACTTCTCAGGTATTGTATATCAAAATCCTTATATTCATCAAGATCATTAATACATCATACAACCTAACGCCAGGTATCAAGTATCATCTCTCAATGATCATAACCCTAACACCGTAATTGTCATTATCATCAACCATCCAATACAAGAAATTCCATTCCCCAATTTTATGCCATGCCAATCATTATATCATGCCTAACATACACCTTCGAGGAAAGCTCAAGCACTAGCCTGTACAACTCTAAATCCTCCTTGTACTAACTTGGTAATTTCTTCATTTTTGTGCTGTAACAAACTCAAAGCATACGCAACATCATTCCACTGCCTTTCGCTTTCACATCTAGCTAATCGAGCTGCCAATTTATCGGCAAGTTGGCGGGCATGTTTATCCTATTTATAAGATCAGTATCAATTCTCGTGAAATGAGTGAAACAACCAGCAACATACCTTTTCAATAAATCCAGCTAAGAACTTGATGATCCTCTTAAGAGCATCCTCTTCAAGTCCCTTCTCGGCACTCAACAAACTGAACATATCAACAAAGTGATTATATACAGCATTGTCCTTCGTGCTCAATTCAGTAAAGAACATTCTGCTTAGGTCTGCAATACGTTTGTCATCATCTTCGAGACATTTAGCCATCTCTCCTAGTTGTCCTTTGACCTTCACTTGACCCGCAAGAATGAGGAAAGTGAGAGTCATCAAACAGGTTCTCTTCACACTCGCATCCTTGTCGTTCAATCGTCTGTAGAGGAAGTCGGTATTTTCATCAATGAGATGGTTGAAGCAGACGGCCATATCACCAAGAGCGATGACCACGTTCGAACGGATGATCGGATCCTTAGATCGCTCCATGATAGTGATGAGAAGAGGAAGATTAGTTTCACAATATTCGGAACTGACGCACATAAGCTTTGCCAAGCAAAGGGTAGCAGCTGCTTGAAGGTTGCGATCCTTGTAAGTTGTGTTGTTGGAACAAATTTCAGCAACAAGTGGTCCAAAGTTAGCGAGCAGAGAATTCTGCCCATATAACAGCTCACGTTCTCTAATGTGAGACATGGCGTCCGTGAAATCATCTTCCGTAGTTCCCCCTATCATATCGAGATCATCGGCAGCTTCTTTTGCGGCCTTATCTGCTGGAGTTTCCGCTGCCTTGTTCTTTTCAGCTTCCACCTTCCGCCTCTTGAAGTCCATTTCGCAAAGCTCGAGATGCACAATTTGCTTGATAGCAACATGACCCACTATAAATAAAAGTTGCGATAAAGCAACGGAGCCCTTCTGCTTGCTTTCGGGTGCCGTGGGAGTTTCGGTCTCCGCTGGTGGCGCTTTCTCTTCCTGTTCTTCAGTGTCTACATCCATCATATCCACATCCATCATGTCTGTATCATTGTCTTCATCCAATTTTGGTTTAGGCGATGCCGCAGCTCGCCGCTGGAATACGTGTTTCGTCTTCCTTCGAAGGATCTCCGAGCAAAGGTTATCCGGATGTTTCGAAAGAGCATAAATAGCACTGATCGCCTGTTCAGCGACACCATACCACTCTTTATTGTCAGACTCCACTTCGATAATAGCTGCCAGCTTTCCGAGGACGGCATGGTCATTACTAAGCTTCGAAGTTTGCTGTGTCGCTTGCCTTCCGGTTGGGTTAATTCGTCTCAGCGCCAAGCACGTGTATTTGGCCAACTGTAAATCCGATCTACCAAGACTCCCCAAGCCAATCCGTAACATGGTCTCCATTTCCCCAACCACAATTTCTGGCTTTGCAGTCGCAAGCATACCTAAAACAATGATTGAACCTCGTCTCTGGCTCTTCGAGATTTCTCTCTTCTGAACGCCATAGACTTGCCAAAGCTTTGAGATGACGAGATCCGGAATATGATTCGCCTTCATCATGGTGCTTAACAGTTGTTCTAGGGAGGTTAATTCGGCTGGTGTAGCTCCAAACGTCAAACTAATCATATTACGTGCAACATAATTCGCAGCATCGTTGCCACTGTACGTATCGGGGGCTTCAAAGAACAGACGCTTGTAGCAATCAATAAGATGATTTTGAACACCCTTTCCTTCGTCACTATTACCCTTGGTCCAGATTAGACGTAACATTCTTCTGATGCCAAGTTTATTTTGTTCAATATTGTATGCATCGCCAATTTCAAAATAGTCCATAGCCTCAATAACTTCGCTCTTGTTTTTCGATCCAAGCAGTTGACAGATGATAGTAGTAGCTCCATGTAACACTTCGATGAATTTCAGAGCCTCGACGTAATATCGCCTGGTCAAAGTTAACTTATTGATAGCCTCCGAAGTAGCAGCTTCTTCTTGTGCTTTTTTGATTGCCGCTATCTTTTCCTCATCGCTCATAGGTGCTTGAGCCTTCTTTGGAGAATCCGATTCCAGAACAGTAGCGTCATCTAGTAGTTGGGCATCTACTTCGACTCTGGTAGTATCAGCTAATCCGGCTGCTTCTGCTGGAGGCTTAAGTGCGTTCAGTTCCGCATCAACGGCTTCCAATCGAGGATTCCACTCCTTGAAGTTCAACTGTGATCCGTGCATTAGACTAAATGGATGAGTTTTGATTAAGGTTCCCAAGAGTTTGACGGCATTTCGGCGGACGTTGCTACTCTTATCTTCTAAACTTCGAGCGGCTAACTCGGCGACTCTTTGTCGACGCTTGGGGAACTTTGATTCAAGTTCACAAAGCTTGATGTAAACCTGGATTGTTCGACATCTACAGTAAGGGTTGATATCCAAGAATCGTTCTTCCAATACGTCGAAGAATGCATTGAGTTGGGACTTGTGGTTATCGCCACGTTCTTCCTGCTTACTTAGATCTGCTATGAGGTTTCCACAAATTTCGATAAGAGCACATCGTACTGCGTAGTTTTCACTATCCAGTTGTTTTGCCAGCATTGTCATTTGCTTGATGACTAGCCTAGGAGCAAGCTCAGATAGCTTGATGATGAATGTTGAGACCGACTTCGGTCCTTTCGTATCATTACTATTGAATTCTTTGTTGCTAAGCTCTCGAATAATTTCGTCCGATAATTGAGGATAATCATATTGCTCTGACAGAATATGCAAAAATTCGGCCATAGGTTCAGCTAAATGTTCGAAGTAGGTCAAATTCTGCACAATAGAGATTTGTGCAGCTATCATGTTGTCAGTTTAATACCCCTTGATATAGCTGGAAACACCTACCATAACCATGGCCGTGATGCTTCACAGCAATGCAGAGCACTTTGAAAGCGTGCATCCGGATTGCTGTGTTTTTGACTCTCTGCTCGCTTTCAAGTACCATATACACAGGTCTCGTAAATAAACTTATAAATGTGTCCCTCTCGGATGTCGTTAGAAATATCTTTGAAAGCTTTAACTTCAAGACTTTGCACATAGTGTCAAGCGCTATTTGTAACTGAGCAGATGAGTCCCAGTTCTCGTTTTTTGCACTTGCTTTAGCTTTTGAGGCCTTGCCCCTTCCACGAGCCACCGGGGCAGATGTCGACTTCTCGGCCGCCTTGGTTTCGACCGCTGCGATTGCCCATTGTAATAGGAATCCAAAAATCTCAAGTAATTGTTTGTGGTGAGCGACCAGTTCCTGTTCATCCGTTTCGAGGTCGTTATGGATGATGTCTGCTTCGGCAGAAAGACCGGAGACTATGAGGTCAAATATTTTGCTTAAAGCATGCGTAGGTAGGGCAGAAGAGGATCTAGAAAGTTTGAAGAGTTCAGAATCTGGTTCGGTGGGGTAATTTTGAGTAGATTGAGAACAAATTGGTACACACTTTAGCAGAAATTGCAAGGAATCAAATGAAGATGATTTGGTTATAGAATCTGGATTCTCTGCAACTGAATCCACGATGGGGTTAAGTACACTGTTGATCAGGGCATTCGTGAGTGATTCGGGGTCATTTTCGCAATCGACAAGGTTGGAATCTGCCTCTGGTGTCGCAACAGTCGCTGGGTCGCTCATATAATGCTTAAGAGCATCATTGATATCGAAATCTATCGTATCCATATTGTCGATAATAACGACCTATCCAGGACGCAGTGGAATACATACACCGAGGATGTGTGTTGACGTTGCTTTATTTGTTTGTTCGAGTGAAGTTTGCGATAATAGTTGCTAGGGGTTTTGTGTTTATTGATGTTGACTTTCTACCACTTTAAGACTAGCGCCTAGACTCTGCACCGCGATTTGACCGCGACTTGAAGACCCCGCCAAAAATCACATACAGCAAGCAATAAAGCACTACTGTATAAATTGGACTAAATAACCCAATTGAGATCTCGACTTTATTCAGTGATGGGTCTTGAAGAACTTTAATTTACTCACACTTCCATTCATTAGCAATATGTCAGCAGCACGTCAACGTCAAGGGAATACCAAAAACTCTTTCCAAATTCACAATGACGAAATAAATCAAGAAGAGTCAATGCAGGAAGAGGACGTCGAGAATGAGGAATCTAGAATCGAAGAAAATGATGGTCTGCAAGATGAAGGGTATTCGGAAGACTCTGACGAAAGCGATGACGCTGTTGATGCTGCTACTGCAGAGGATATCGCCAAATTTGAAGCAACTTTCAAGGGTATAAAGGATCGATTCCGTCTGATAAATCGCATCGGAGAGGGTAAATCAAGCAATATGATGTTGTAGCATATTTGCTAACGCGATCTAGGTACATTTTCTACCGTTTATAAAGCGGAGGATCTCTTATATGAGCATTACGATAATGATTGGGATATCGAAGAGAAAGAACATTCCGCATGGACGTCACCGCCCGTGAAGAAGAGGAGAACAGGTGGAATTCGGGAAGTTTTGGACCGATACAATCGACAACGCCGTGGGAAGAAATACGTTGCCATAAAGAAGATTTACGTCACAAGCAGTCCAACCCGAATCCTCAATGAGCTAGACCTCCTTAACGACCTCCGGGGCTGCGATTCAGTCTGCCCCCTCATCACAGCATTCAGACATACTGATCAAGTAGTTGCTGTCTTACCATATTTCAGGCATACGGATTTTAGGGAATACTTTAGGAAGATGAAAGTCTCAGATATGCAAGTGTACTTCCGGTCATTGTTTACTGCCCTAAAGGCCGTCCATGCCCAGGGTATTCTTCATCGAGACATCAAACCTACGAATTTCCTCTACGAACCGGATAAGAAAAGGGGTGTACTTGTAGATTTTGGATTGGCAGAGCGAGAAGAAGAGGATTGCAAATCTTGTCTGTGTACACGAGATTATGACGTGCGCAGAAGGAAGCTGGAAAATAGTGTAGCCATTCAGAATTTGCCATCGGCCGGCTATCCAAAGAATGACAGTCGACCATCGCGGCGTGCAAATCGAGCTGGCACTCGTGGTTTTCGGGCTCCTGAAGTTCTCTTCAAGTGTCAAGAGCAAAGGACGAAAATCGACATCTGGTCTGCCGGGGTAATACTCTTGACTATACTTTCAAAACGTTTCCCGTTCTTCAATTCGGCTGATGATGTTGAAGCAATGATTGAGATTGCTACCATATTTGGAGTCAAAAGAATGAAGAATTGTGCGTATCTTCACGGGACTGTTTTTGAAACAAATATTCCTACAATTGGTCAGGCTGGGTTCGCACTGGAGAAAATTATCCTATGGTCAACATGTAGGAATGATGGAGGGCCAGATGGAGCGGAACAGCCATTGACTAAGGAAGAGAAACTAGCTGTCGAGTTTTTGGAGCGCTGCTTGGAGCTCAATCCGCACAAACGTATTAGCGCGGAAGATGCCTTGAATCATCCATTCCTTCTGGCCCCAACGCAAGATGACATCAAGAACGAAGAATATGAAGAGGACGAATTAAGCATGATTCCAGCGTAACGAATGGTATATTGGCGCTTTAGGTAATACGTGGCGTATGGTAAATTTGTGTTAGGAGTTCATTGTACATATATTAGTATTTTGTGGTCAGGGATATCTTGCATGCCAGCGCCTGAGATACTGTTACATAACACCCAATCTCGGTGTTGAGGTTTCTTCGGAGAGTAAACAATCTCTCAGATTGCACAGCACCCATAATAATGAATTCAAATTCACCAACAACGAAGAAATGATTTCATAATTCCTTTCATTTTCATCAAGAACTCCAATAGCCATTGTTCAGAAGCCATTCATGGTATTTTGAGAAAACCTATAATCCATTCGCTATGAATTTTCCCATTTATGCAACCAATTCAACAACTCCTCCAGCCTCAGTGATCTTTCTCTCAGCCTCCTTGCTGAACCATCTTGCGCGTACAACCAATGGGATTTCTGGGATTCTACCCTTTCCGAGAACTTTTGAGTATCCGAGTGGGAGGAGGTCGAGGACGGGGACGGTGTCTTTCTTTTCGCCGGAGAGATATTCATCACGCTTCTCGGCTGGGACGAGGGACCAAAGCTGAACAAGAAATTAGTGACTGTCTGATGCAAAATTTATTCGGTCTCGAGATCTGTCTGAACTCCTTCGCTTTGCGAATAATTGTAAAAAAGAAGTGAACGTACCTTGTCAAGGTTGACGACTGGCTTCCAGAAGTGGTTGCCTTGCTTGTGGAAGTATCTCATACCGACCTTTCCGAAGTAACCTGGATGGTACTTATCCATGTTGGTTCGGTGGTGATGTTGACCACCAGCAAGACCACGACCACCTGGATGCTTGCGGTGCTTTCCTACACGACCTTTACCGGCGGAAACATGACCGCGGCTATACAGAAAAAATCTTGTCAGCTTTCAATTCTTTTCCAATCATCCTTCCAATGCATTATCAACAACTTCGAGGGGAATTGATATGGGCGCGCGCGCTCAATCGGATGGTAATTTTATCGATAGGAAACTGCGATTTCGAGGGATAGAACGTACTGCTTGCGGGTTTTGCTCAAATGGGTAGGCATCTTGTCGTTGAAAGAGTGCCGTGTGGTTGTCGATGTCTTTGGTGAGACTTTAAAAGTTCGAAAAATGTTAATAGGAATTCAAGCAATTGTGTGGGAGCACGTGGGCGCTAGTAAGCGAACAAATAAAAGAATTATTGCCTCAGGTCCACATTTCCACTTCTTCTCACGAACCCTCTATCTCCTCATAATTTTCCAATCGCGTTTAGTTAATTTGTGTTATATTTTCAAAGTTACTGAATTGAATGAAGTTTATGATTATACATGCTCTTATGAATGAGCTTTTTCTTATGATATATCATGATTCCGCGGACCAGTTCAACCAATAGGTGGTAGTCTCCAATGACCCCTAAGTCCCTAAGTATCTTGGGTGTATGACCACACGTCTTTATCTTATGCGACCTTTAGAAAGTAGGTATTGTGCCGCCGGTGGTCGCTAAATCTTCTCATTCTCTTGCCCATACTCCTTATGTCGAGATGTTTTGCTGTGCGAAGGCAACTCGGATTTGCCCCAAAATACTTCTCCTTAGGAGCGAAGTTTCTCCTGAGGTCAGATCATTGCCCAAATTATTGTACAAGTCAACCGTTATTCTGAGTTCAAGTTATTCTCCTCTATTTTGACTCTTGGTGTAATTTTGCAGGACTTACTGGTTGGTTTATACCAGTCGGAGCTTTCTGTACTGTACAAACATTCCTTACAGGAAATTAGTTTCAATATATTTCGACTAGATATTTTGTTTTATAATCGTAGCAAGGCTTGTTGTTTCAAGCTTCGAAGCCTGTCTCTGGATGAGTCTGTCAACATTCGTATATCGTTTGGATCTTTGTCTCACGGTACAATTTCAATATCGGACACAGACTGGCGAGCAGTCAAAGTATCCAGCCTAAGATGATTCAAGAACATGAAAGCCGTGAAACTTCATGGAATTATATCAAATGTATCCATCAGAGACAACAAATTCGAGTGGTAGCCAGGACTCGCAACGAGCTCCCTCATCTTATATCGATACACCTTTCCATTTGCCAGATTTCCGCAAAATTCTTATCTCTCACCAATACGTGAAATGGGGAATTGCATGGCAAGCTCTCTGGGCCCATGAAAGGACTTATTCTTCGTGGGTATGCTCTAGCTATTAGATCCCACCTTTTTCTCTCTTCCTTGATAAGACTCTAGCTGGGTCGTCATTACGCCAGCAATGGACTATCAGATTTGAACTTTGGTACTGTGTTGCTTATGCCACTGCCTCAATACTGGTAGCCGCAGTAGGGAGCAACTAACGATCAACACTTACGCATGTTATTCAAAGAATTATATCTCACTCAATGGACTTGATGGTCTCTGTATGAACAATAATGAATGACCTTCAGTCATATGACTACGCTAGTAGGGCTTTAAGCGAAAGCGAGAGCGCTAGCCTCGTAGCAATCCATATTTATGGATTGCTTCCTCCTGTACATAGCTAGCTCCTTAGACAGAATACAATATATGACAATTAGGACCTACGTGAAGTGGGTACTACGTCATCCGTACTCTTCTCATACAAACAATCTCTTTCCTTGAAGTGAATGCCGACTGGTTTATTCAATGTTGAATTATTTGGCCAGGTAAAATTGGCTGTGCTGTTAGCGTCGTGTTCCTGATAGGCAATCCCCCCCCCCTCTATAAGGCAAATCACAAATGCTTCTCTTCATTTCGCACAGATGATGGCTCTAGCAGCTGTTGCATCATCCGCCACTTTATCTGTGGTTTTAGGCATTTCTAATCAGATCCAACTAGCAGAAGCTCCAATTCTCGACTGGAGCTTGGAAGGATTTAACTATTTGAGGCTCAAAACAATCGCTCGGTCGACAGCCGAACTCTTCACACTCACAGCGCCTCCAGCCGAGTGTGTGTGTGTGTTATTCCACATTATGCACCGGTCAAGAATTCGTCTACTATTCTCAAGTTTTGGAGCCGAATTTTACATGTTCGGCATTGCTAATTTTCAAAAGCAAATCTTCGACAATTGTTCCATCCCATTTCCTTGCGTTACTATAACGCCTTATTGACTTCCATTCCTGAGTACATTTTACTACAAACCAGTCATTGCCTTTTGAAGTTGATCCTCCAATGCTCATGTGTTTTGCATTTGCGCCGCTCTACAACGATGTAAATGACTTGGATTTCAATGATCAAAACCATCAGCCACTGCCATTCTATTTGAGTAGGTTTCCAGGATCAAAGCCAGGATTCTTCGTGCAGAACTCACGACATAATTTCGTATGCTTTCTAGGTAAGACGTCCTAAGGGGAAGAGGTTGCTGTTAGGACTGGCAATCAAACAGTCACCAGTCCTCAAACCATAGTATTTGAGCTTTTACCATGGATGCTCCCACTAACGACCTCGATTATTTCAAACCTTATCCATATGCTGAGCATTACTCCCCATTATATCGTTCGTAGCTCTTAGTGGGTAACATCACTGTACATGAGAGCGGAATGTAGCTAGTGGAGAACTTGGTACCGACAGTTCTTCCAGCTCAATGCTAAGAAGTGGGTTTGGTGCATGTGTGGATTCTACCAATAGTTTGTGGAAAAACTATTTTGTGGGAGCAGTCACTATTGCTTGTCGCGAAACGGGAAATAATACTTCTTGTAATAGGGACACCTCAATTTCTTAGTCAAACTCTGAAGAGTTAGACCAGTATAGTCGATCAATTAATGCTACTAGTAGGTCATTCTGCAAGCCTCAATTTGTGTATCGCACTCCGACTTTGGATCGGGCAACAAAAGTTCTTTACCAAAACATCACAATAAGCATGCTCAGCTCAACTTACTTGATGTGAAGAATTTTCAAATACCTAAACTGAAGGTTTTGCAAAATTCAGATTCCTTCAACATAACCATTCTCACTGTAATACCTTGATAAGAGTTAACTCTTGCTCAATTGTACGCGAGCATGTTAGTAGTCACCTTATAGGAAAGCAACTTACGTCGATGTAACATACAAAAGATCAACAAACGTCTAACAATACAATTTGCACCACCCTTTCATTATCCGACAGCATCACGGCTTTCATAATATCGCTCAGCGTCATCGTCGTTATTTACTCATTTATCGACAACGGCGTCACCCATACATAGCATTGTTTTCTCAGCTCTTGGCGCAACGATGCATAACCTCGAGCTTGATGATCTATTCAAGAGTCATTCCATGGGCTGACTACCTCTGGGTAAAAGAATGACAAAGGCAAAATTGAGGTTTGGAGAGCTGGAATGGGACGCTGTAAAGGAAATAGGCCGGATGGGATGGATGGGAGTGTTTAAGTTAAACATTTGGGATTTGGTTTTGAGGACGACATGGTGAGATTGAGGAAGGGTGGCTTTTATATCTGAAGTAGAGTGTGGTTGTATGGAGTAAGAAGATCTCGAGATCATGTGTTTGAAATGGGTGTTCTATGTAAGTGGATATTTGGAGGAGGATTTCGGTTATACCTCGTGGTGTATACATATATTCTAGGCTCTGTTCTAATTCATTGATGGAAAATAAAGTAATATACGGGGAAGATGTTCGGGATATAGGATTTAATATACTGAAATATCACAAGAGATGTACCTAGGACCAACGTGCTCTAATTCCATAAGAATCCGCTGCAACACCTCATTTCATTCCGCTTGATTAAGCAATCACCAGACTCGCGTAGTTTTTGTTAACAACTTCACCATAATGTAACTTTTACACACCTTCCACTCTCTTTCTCACTTTTTCAAGTTTATAAAGTCACTAACCTATCTAATCCACTAACTCGCCAACTAACTCGCTCATTCAGCCCCTCAGATAGACTATACCAAACCCCAAACCAGGAAAATGATCCCCTTATAGAGAAACTTGAAATAGAACAGATCTTATTCGCCATTAATTAGATAAAGCTTAAGAATCCTTTGATGCATATCTAAATGTGAGAAGATTCGGAAAAATCTAGAGCAGGATAGAATCTTTCGATGCCGGAAAACGGGCTTTATTCTCGGAGTCCGTTTGTTTCTTCAACCTGTCTCCATTTCAATCAGTTCTAGCAACCCGAATAATTTGTGATTGATTGATTCGGAACGATTCCATTCCCAAACCGAGAGGTAATTTATATGATTTAAACCTCCCATCTGCTCCCAGTGAGCCGGTAGACAAGCCTTTTGATTCCCTGCGCACTTGGAACTTTAATATATTCATTCCCTCTTCGCAAAATGAGATGAATCATGAATGGGGATGAAAACCACACAAACCACATCCTTACCGCCATTTCCCATTTCTACAAATTATCCCCTTTACTTGTATAACAATACCATTCATTTATCACCATGCCATGCACATACAAAGTCCATCTCCCACACGCACATACATACATACAGGGCCAACCCCAACAAGCAATGCATGGCCTCGACAAACCTTCCTTATTACTCACTCATCCACACTCCCCCCCCACTCCCCCCCCCCCCATAAAAAAGTTCCACACCATCTTCAAGGCTCTTCCCTTCAGTGATTTCGGCACTCTATCCTGTCTATCATCTTGCCCTATTCGTATCCACGCGTCAGTACCCTGGCACCCTGTAAACAATGTAACCGGCTTGGCGTCTGTCATGCGATGTTATTGCTTTTGCTTTTTCGGCTTCTGGTTTGTCATCATATCCATCGTCATCATTTATCCATCTTCCACCATCCACCATCTATCTATCTATATACGAATACCAATATCATCCAACCCATCCTTCCCAACCCAGCAATCCTCACAAATCCCCATAGCGAAGGGCTCATGAAGTATGTACATGTACTCGTGTTTGTTTACGACTTTACTCGTATTAGATAGATAGATATATTCACAGGAATAGGAATAGAAACAGGAATACATACATCATGACTCGTCTCCATACATGCATAATGCATCTATCCATCTATCTTCTTTCTACTCGCGTGTCCAACTTCGTTATGATATAAAGAGTACGAGTAGAGTTGTTGTAGACAGGTATAGATGTATATGTACATGTACATATACATATACATCACCGATATCTAACCAAGAGACTTGATTACTATACTCGAGTTTTTGATATTGGTGTTAGGATTGGTATGCAGTACAGTACAGTACAGTACCTCTGGTTAAATCCCATCTAATATCCCAAAACCCTCACTCATCATTGGACTCACTATTCTCATCTCATCTCATCTCTCCTCTCCTCTCGTTCTCATCTAATTCCATCCATCATCCATCCATCCATTCATCCATCTACTTCCTCCTTAACATACATACACATATACACATATACACATAACCATCATCCTCAACCCATCCATTCCAACCACAAGTCTCCCCTCCCGTCCCTCCCCTCCCAAACCCCCAAATATCCAACCCCCACCCTCGGCCCCAACATCCGCGCCGGGAATAAAATTCTCCTAGTAACTTACCTCACCATCCCTCGACTCATACGCATGCATCTTCTCCAATCCAGATCTAAACATAAATCCACCCTTAGAATGATCATTACCATCTACATTCTACACTAAATACCCACCCATCCTATACCCTCAACCTGCGCATATATTGTATTTCATCTCTCTCTCTCTCTCTCTCTCTCCCCTGTAATTTATAAGTTATCAATTTCCCCATACTCCCATATATACGAATCCGATACGCGTAATAGTGAAGAATTCCCGGTGTGGAGGATCGATTCACATTATCTAATCATCTAATCATCAAATTTATCTCTCAATCTTTGACTCCTTCTAGCGAATGATTCAGAGGAGGAAACGTTTTTTTTTTGTTTCTTTCCGAGGGTTAAGTTTCTAGATAGTTTTTTGTTATAAATGCAGACTCTCTTCCCTTCGCTTATTATATCATATTATCATCTATATGCAACCTCCTCAAACAGGAGATGAGATCAAAAATGGCAATCGCCAACCCAACCCTCCATTCCCATCCCACAAATCCAGAATACCCAATCGAAGCCACCTACACCAGCTATCCCCCCTATCCCTCTCCCCCTCCCGATCCAACGCACAAGAACACACCCGATATCTCATCTTCCCATACCAACAAAGAGATCTCCAGCTCGCCGCATCATCCCAATCTTTCAGATCCCGATCTCACAACCGGCTCCGAGGAAAAAGAAACAGCAAGTGAAGAAAGCCTGGCGAGGAGAACTCGAACCAATGGAACCCAAGTGACGACCGCGAGTTGGAAAGCACTGGGGCCGCCGCCTGATGGAGGAACGAGGGCTTGGGTACAAGGTGTGTTTTTGCTGTTTCTTTCTGTCTTTTTTTTTTGGTTTCTTTTGGTGGTAGATGGTGGACGATGGATAGATTGGAAGGAGATGAGGGAATGGGTATTGGTGAGAAAGGGCTGTGGTTTGAAACAGAGAAGATAGAAAGGGGAACACTGAGACAGCGAAGAAATGGAGGGAGAGCATCGAGAAGTCGGGTGGTAATGTATCTCGCGTGAAAGGATTCTCAAAAGACAGACAAAGAGGGAAATCGCATCAATATACGCATGCATATATTGTATATAACTTGAATTGCAGAAAATTGATAGGGGGTTGTCAGTGGCTTGATATTAGACCTCACCCGATTATCCACTGACTTCACTGTTCACGCAGTTATCCTCAGCCACTTGGTCATCATGAACACATGGTCAGTACATTCTCTTCAACCTTTCCAAAGCCCACGCATCCAACTCTAACACCACCATAGGGGCTTTATAAACTCCTTTGGCGTCTTCCAAACCTACTACGTCAGTACCCTCAACCGCCCCGCCTCCGACATCTCCTGGATCGGCTCCATGCAAATTTTCCTCCTCTTCTTTGTCGGCACGTTCACCGGGCGTCTCACTGACGCCGGATATTTCCGCTCCGTATTCCTCATGGGCACCATCATCGGTCTCCTCGGAATCTTCATGACCTCCATCTCCACAACCTATTGGCAAGTATTTCTGGCTCAAGGAATCTGCATGGGTCTCGGCAACGGCTGTTTATTTTGTCCTGCTCTTGCAACTCTCAGTACGTATTTCAGTACCAAGAAGAGTTTGGTGATAGGGATTGCGGCTGCGGGAAGTGCGACGGGTGGTGTGGTTTTTCCAATTATGGTGCAGCAGTTGTTACCCAAAATTGGGTATGGGTGGACGATGAGATCTTTGGGTCTTATTCAATTAGTGTGTCTGGGAATTTGTAATATTGGGATTAAGCAAAGAGTTCCCCCAAGGAAGAGCGGTGCTTTGATAGATTATGCATCTTTCAAAGACGTTCCGTATATGCTATTTGCAGCTGGAATGTTTTTCGTAAGTTGCGGTACTGGTGTGTTAACTAACACACACTAATGATAGTGAACAGAACTTTTGGTGTTTATATTTTGGTTTCTACTACCTTGGGGCATACGCAAGATCCATCATCGGATTGCCACTTGCAGAGTCGATAAACATAATCATCATACTCAATGCCGTAGGAGTGGTAGGTCGCGTGCTACCAAATCACCTCGCAGATCGAATATTTGGACCCCTGAATACACTCATTCCAATAGCAATCATAGATAGCCTTCTTTGCTTCTGTTGGATTGCAGTTTCATCGAGAGGTGGCTTATATGCATGGTCCGTCATGTATGGAATCTTTGCAGCAGGTATCCAAGGACTATTCCCAGCCACATTAAGTAGTCTCACCACCGATCTGAGGAAAGCTGGCGTTAGAATGGGAATGGTTTTCACCGTCGTAAGTTTTGCTGTGTTGACAGGTCCTCCTATCGGAGGAGTGTTGATTCAAAAGAAGAATGGGGGATACGAGTATGCGCAAATCTTTGCCGCTGTTGATCTGCTCATCGGGACTGCATTCTTGATAATGGCAAGGTTAGCTAGATCCAAGAAGCCGTTTACCAAGATGTGAGAAGGGTCGAGATCCAAGGCACTAGACTGGTTGTTATGATTGGGGCTGTGAGTCTGTCTCAGTGTACCATTATAGTAGCTCAATACGAATACCGGGACCGGGACCAGGGCGTTTCTAGTCGGATATCTCCGGTAGTTTTAATGTACAGAGTAATAATACCCGTGCCGCGCTCGTTGAACACTCAAGCTAACTTAGCTAAGATTAAATCTTCTCGGCTAAACAAGACATGATTGACCACGAGCCCCATTAAAGCCAGCCACGAGAGATGATGAGGTTGTTCATAACAATGTGTAAGCAGTATCTCTTTAGAGTTCACCGAGAGTGGAAGATAAATGCAAGTGAAAAAGCTTTCAACCTTTCGTGACATCACCTGCGGCATACAAATCCAAATGCGTGTCTATAGAAGCTATTGTCATTTCCAAATTGGCTTCCTTACTGCATCGGTTCAAAATTGGGAAAGCGGAGATTTCATTTGTGTCCCTTTGCGTCCATTTGTGGGATATCTGCTGTCCATAGATATTTCGGTACAATTTGAAAAACAAAAGCCCCATAATATGACCGAAGCAGCACGTGAATTGTGGCACTGTACTCTGTGTAAGGGTAGAGCTGCAACGAAATCATGAAAGTTAAAAGGCTGAATGTTCAAGGTTGAACTCGAGGGAGTGGAGGCGTGAAGGGGTATCTTGACACATCGACCGCATGGTAGGCATGCATGCATCCAGAGCTAATCAGCCACGCACAAGCATGGTACTGATGGGTACTGAGGGGTCCAGGGTTCGTTCAATGTACTCTCTATCCGTAAATTTGTGACTAACCATTAAGTTGTAACCCGCTACAGTAGTTATGGGCCCATGGGTATTGTGACCTTAGGCGGGCGGACGACAGTTGGGGAAAATGAGGGAAGAAAATAAACCTTAAGTAAATGAAGTAACCAAGTTCCAGATTTCAGGAAGGTACTATTCCGAGATCCAGATCGAGAAGATTCATTAGCAGCAGATCAAGATAGCTAAGAGGCAAGTGGAAACCCTAAAATTGCGATGTACTGTATAAAAAAGAATCTCATTGCGATACCAAAGTCAATAAGCGATATATAGAGTATGAAATTCCATGGGTAGCTTGAGCCTTGTCGGCAACCATCAGAATTTGCAGACATGTACAGGCATTTGCCAGCAAAGTACACTCATGAATATGTGCAATACATTTTTCAATCCGCTAAGGTTGGTATCAAGCTTCAGCCCAGAAGGCCATGACCATGACCATACTTAGACAGTACCTTTTAGGTAAGGCTTAGCTTACCCGGCGTCCTTTACATTGGGATTTAGGAGACTGCGAGCTTCGAAAGTTCGAAGTCTCCATGGTCTCGTAGTTGTGGATGTTGGCTCCAGACTTCCCGACTTTTAAGAGAAAACCGATCAATTAAGTTTAAATTTATACTAAGATAATGCTGGAAGATAAGTTACTTAGTTTATTTTGCCCACTCGTAGCGTCGCATCTTGAGAACAAAATAAAACGGGACAGTGCTCGCTTGTGTCTCTCTGCCGCCCTACCTGCTCTTTTCGTTGTTCTAGAAAGCAGAATTTTATGCATGGATGGCAAAGCTGCAAGACAACAATAGTCTCGTTGGCTTTGTTGTTGTCCCAAGTACCTACTTGAAAGCCTATAGCCTTATGAATACGTGCAGAATTAATCGATGCTGCCGCATGATTCTTCACCCGCTATTTCCTATAATAATCACCCTCTCCTTATGTCTCGTATACGCACGAGATTGGCGGTAGCTGAAAGTTATGATTCGACACATACTCCGTGCATCCTCGTGGCCTTTGGAATGATGACAGCGGGGCACCGGGTGACGTTTGAAGTTGAGACTTGTCATTGGAATGATTTACCTAATGGAAGGTTTGGTGGACGGACGGTATGATGAATCATACGATCTTCCTACCCTTATTTTTGGTTGTAAAAGTATACTTAATGAACCTTGAGAGATCGATGATAGGAACCCCGCCCCCCAAGGAAAGGCTCATGCAGCTGTAGACTGTAGTTTTTGTGATCGACTCCCCTTGTTCAACAATGGAATCCAATCAAATCGTGAGTATGAACGTACCAAAAACTTTAAAAAATGAAGCGTATAATCAAGAAACGTTCGCTTTCGTAATTACTTCGAGCTATTTCGATGATCCTACCTCATTTAGCGGTCAAGAGACCAAACGTAATCTCATATAGATGATGATATGCTTTCCGGCGGATGGCATGGTGGATGGCCTGACTCCTAGGAAGTTCTTGGTGTAAGCGTTGAACCTTACGTGTTGATATCCCCAGCCCGACATCTTCAGCTTGCTCCAGATCACATTGGTGAAAAGACTCTGTTACAATGAATATGGAGCATTGGAGACCTGTCAACTGGACAGCATCATGCTAGGTGTAGCTATTGGTGGATAAGCACGGAAAAGCGATGGGGCACATGGGCAACATGGAGAGAAACTCAACCTTCAGATTCAGATGAAGTTATTGATGAAGTTTGGGTATGTGCGTTCAATTTGTGATGAAAGCCCATGACTCGCAGGTACTAAAGCTCATTGACATGTGAAGAATCCAGAATCCAGAATCCAGAATCCAGAATGGAGATTAGAGATTAGAGATTGAAGGTGGCTTGGAAGATTTGTGTATTTGCAGTAGTAGCGTAATTGCTCAGCTGGCCTCACCGTAGAAATTAAGTGGCGAGCCTGGGTGCCTGGGTAGTTGCATGGAGAAGAAAACTCTAAATTTCATCGGATACTGGCATACTGCATGCAAAGTCCAAGACTGCTGCATCTATCCGGACTCAACCTGACGAGCCACGATACCAGCTCGATGATGATGATGCTGCAGCTGCGGCGGCTGCTGCTGATAGTGTTGATGACGAGGTTGAAGTAGTTCAAGGGATGAAGTCAGATACCCATTACCAATATGTTTTCCGTTTCAGAAGTGCTTTGAGAACGACTACAGCCAAATGAACGAAGTTGAAACTTTATAGAGTATTTCTCGCAGTAATTTCTACTCGGAACAAGATAAGACAGGATATGAGAAGGGTCGAGACTCAAAAGCAATTGGCATCCTTACTCTCAATTCCAAGCAAGATAAGTGTTTGGGCCTGAGAAGCGGAACTCCACACCTGGCATTGGGTCAAGCGTCAAGGTTCAGCGTTCTGTTCTGTTTTTGTTCTGTGTTTGGAGAAGGAGAAAGAACAGAACGCATAAGGGTGCAATATAATATCAGGATTTCAGAAACGAAATCAATCTAACGGTTTTCTAGAAGCCGCCATCCCCGCCCAAAATGTTCGAAATGGCGGTGCAATGTGCAATGTGCCATGCATCAATGCATCAATGCATAAGTCAGGTCCCCAAAGATCTTTTACTGGAAGAGGGTAAGTGTTCCTTGGATACTAGTAGGCGTTTCAAAGTATTCTCTATTATGATGCATCCCAAGGAGTTTTAGCATGCATGTATGAGAAGGAATAGCGGTAGATAGATAGATAGATAGATAGACAGAACGGTAGACAGACAGATAGCAAGTAATAATATCTTAACATCTCATTAGATAATCCAATCTGTAATGAAAGCTACGGACTACGGACTTTGAAGTACATAGAGATGCTTTGATGTTTTGACAACAACTCTGCTTGATGGATGGATTCTGTTCATGATACATACCAGTCGCAGTATCGAGCTGCATGCAGTAAGGTTACTACTACTGTATATCATTACAGACGTCTAACTGCTTTTCCTCACCTCACTGGATGGATATTTCCCATCTCCCCATCTCCCCATCTCCTCCCATGGGGCCATCTCCCATCTACCATGCTCTTAAGCTTATATCATCAAACTATATTTGAAAGCATATTAACCGATATCCCTGTATCGTGTACATCCCTGAATCATGCACAATTCTATATTTTGAAAAGAAAATAGACTATAAATCCAATAATCCTTAGA
>JBBMOJ010000261.1:0-57505 GCA_038090695.1 Sclerotinia spermophila | reverse complement strand
TTAGTATAGGGATTTATATTGAATTTCTTTTTGTCTGTAATATTAACTTTGCCACTATAGAGAGAGCGAGAAATACGGAATATTGAGAATGAGTAAACAGCATAACGACAATGAGATATATAACTTGATAATAATTATCCTATCGAGGTATTTTTGGTAAGAATTATTATACTGGCGATTAATCGAAAACAATTTTCATCGAAGACTAAGCACAAGCAATGATGAAAGTTTGAGATCTACTCATATCGCGCAACCTCTCTCTAGATGTATAGATTTTAATCATGAGTGACAATAATAAGTTTGATAATAATCATGACTTGACGCGTAGATGATGCTCTGCTTTACTAGTTATGTAAATTGACGCGATTACTGATTGAATAGAGACGAGTAAAGAAAAATTCGCTACTCTTCTTCTTCTTCGGATCAATAAGCATTTCAAGATAGACCGATTAGACCGATTCCTTTATATCTTGAGTGGATTTTTACTATTTACTTTCTCATTTACCGAGATTTTTACAAGTGGTTTTGTATATATACTATCTCTTTATATATCAATATTTCTTCTTTTTATTTAAGTATATAGGTAAAGGACGAAATTAAATGAAATCCAAGATATACAAGTAGTTATAAGGAAGATAAAGAGATGACTATAAAGAGATAAGTATAAAGAGATAACTATAAATAAATGACTATAAAGAAATGAGTATAAAAAGATAACTATAAAAAGGCGACTTCTAACTACTATCCAGAACTTCTTCTCCCCCCTCCCCCCTTCCGAAAAAAATCATCTCCATCAACTTCCTCCCTATACAAAGCCGCAAGAACCATCTCCAAAATCAGACTACTCCCTACAACAGAACCAATAATTTCCCAACTCAGCATCATAAGCTTGATGATTAACTATACTACACTTATCGGGCAATATGAGCATGGGAAGAGTAACATGTGGAGAATATTGAGAGCTATTAAGATATTTCTTACTGAAGGAGCTGCAGGGCGTATATTGTAATACACGAAGCGAACACGAAGCGAACACGAAGCGAATCGACGATTTTTTTTTGATAGAGAAGTTTTCTCCTGAATGGAATTTACTCTACGGCTATTGTGGGAGTATCGAAATCACGTAAATTTGCTATATAATATTTAAACTAAAGCGCTGTTCTTCGTTTCATGTATATATGTATATATATATATACACTTCCACTCAACATCCATCTATCTACTCCCCTCTCCCACTCAATATCCCTTTTCAACCCCCCCCCCCCCCCAACCAATACATCCTCCCACGAAACTTCCCAAACATCAGCACCCGAATCCCCCTTACATCGATATCGATATCTCTCCACATCTTCACATTCCTCTCCGCCATCAACCCACCCCAGCATGTATAATCCCATCCCATCCCATCCTTTACCAAACCCAACATTCTCACCACCAAAACCATTACTAATAAATCATATCATCCAAGCAACTAGTTAATTAATTAGCGAGAATCCAGTTGGGGAACTACGAGTATACATACCTACCATATTTCTACGAATCTGAATCTGAATCTAAGCACTTGTCCCTCGAAAGGGGGGGGGGGAATCCAAAAAAAAAAGACTCGATAGTGAAACTGTAATTATCAACTATATCACTTCAAGGTCAAGATAGATATATAAATCCAAAAATTTAAATATAAACTCCATATAAACAAATAAACACCAAACCCACAAGATAATCCCCCAACATTCATCAAATCTGCAAACTACAATCCCCACAAACTTCAAAAACATATAATCTAACATTTCATATGAGAAAGAGTCCTTATAGTACACATAATCATAACGCCCTTAAGAACACTATTCTGAAAAATCATATGAAAATCTTCAATCTTAATACACTACATTTTAGAATATCTAAAATGAAATATTAAAATAGAATATTGAACTTTATCATTTAATATAATTAATAGTATAGTTTTTATTATTTTAAACCTCCAATAGAACAAACTACAATATAAATTCCAAAGTACTCTGAAAAATAATAAGAGAAGCTCTAACAACGCGAAATTATTTTTCCGGCACTAAAAGGCTAAAGACAAAGCTCGTATAATATAATACAACATCGCTCCTCCATCCATCCATCCATCGCACGCGACGCCAGCTTTCGAGTTTAAATCTACGTATCGCATCGCATCGCATCGCATCCCATCACTTTTTCTCCCGCGCAAAAACTACATCCACATCCACACCACCAACTAGCCAACTAGCCAACCGAAAAAAAGTCCCTCCTCCATCTCCTCCATCTTCTCTATTCCCTCTAATAAAATAATATCCAACAATCAACTATCACTCTAAACCCCCATAACATTCCCCAAACCCCTCCAAATACAACACTATTATTTCAAGAGAAGATTTTTTTCTTTCTTTCTCTCAAAAATAAATACAAACACAGAGAATGGGAATGGGAATAGGAATCTCTACAATTTCAACTTCGATTTCGAATTTACAAAAGGACTAGGAATAAATAGTACAGCTAATAGATATATATATACTGATATGAGCTGGTAAACACCACGTAAAATGATTGGTTTGGGGGTATGATGATTAATAATTGATGATTGATGATTGAGGGGGAGTGTGAGAGGAGAGATTGCTAGGACTAACATGACAATATAACGCAACATCGCTCACTCCAATATGTATTCTATTATATTCTATCAAATCATTGTGTATCATTCTCATTCATTTCATTCACTATCGCTATGTACTCTAAAAACAGTACATTCCCTCCATCAAACCACATACACACATACATATCCCTCTCCTACCCCAACCAGCCAACCCGCCCACCCACTAACCATCCATTCATATCTCTAACAAAGAGGCAAGTAACCCCTTCCAAATCAAGAAACACTTTTCCCGTATTCCATTCATCAGGTACTAAATATCATTGCCAAGCAAATCAAATGTACAAATCCCTCCATCTTACTTCTATCATCAATCCCCCCCCATTCCCACATTCACCTCTGCATCCCTTCTACCCCTTAATACATTCATCCCATCGCAATCATAAAAGCCGTTAATCCTTCCATCCCATTTTCTTCTGCAAGAAAAGCCCTGCCAAACCAAGCCGGGCCCTATCCCATCTATATGAATTTCATGTCACAAAGACTGAACAAACAAAGCTCTATGATCATTTCATTTTCGCCCAACCCAATCAAGAAAGAAAAAGGAGACAAATGCAAACCACCCCATCCCACCTCCAAAAAGAAAGCACCCATTCCAACCCAACCCATCCACCCAATGCCTCCATAAAATAGTGAAAGATAAAAAAAATGACGACGTGAATATTTTCGCCAGTTACTATATCTTCTCATCTGTGGTGAACAGGAGAGGGTGTCGTATTGTACTCGACAAAGGAAACTCGTTGATTAATACTTTTTAGTCGCAGTATATCGGGAATTTTCATCATCCCGGAATAATTCAAGGCGCTAACTTCAGATGATTTTGTTTCGTGTAATCCAACGGAAGAAATAGAAGAAGAAAAAGTCCATCCTATGTGCCTAACGCAAAAAGAAAGAAAATGATTGATCGCCTTCGCCTGCCTTGTAAGCCCCATGAAAGCGCCTTCGCTTGCGTTTTTGTGATTTGACTGATGATACCGCTCAATGTACAGAGCTGTAAGCAAAGTATGATAAAGAAAAGAAATATTTGGTGGTTGATGCACCACCAATGCCGTAATTTGGAATGATATACTCCTCTAATCGAATAAATGATGAGTCCCGTCGTTGATATGAACATTGTTGGGGTCTTGATCAGCTGCATTTGGTTTCACTGTGGCTCGACCCTCTACTCCGATACTCCTAGCCTTTGAACTGAGTGGAAGTGTATATTTCAATGTTCCTCGGACGATGAGGTCAAACTCATGTTGAAGAACTCGACCCCACCTCTCCGACCCACGTGGCTCTGTTTGGTTTCCAGGTTTGAGGATTCGCATCTCACCCATTGATACAGATGATGTAGGTTTAAATGGTGACCCTTCAAAAATCAACGGACTCTCAAAAGTATAAAGGTGTCCAATTTCCAAGTTCGGATTGGTATTTGGATCATCATCCATTGGCGGATCATTAACCGGATCATCTCGTCTCTGTTTGAATCCACGTCTCCACGAAAACTTGGTTGGTGGCTGTGCCCACCACTCAGAATCTGTACCAGCATATTTGGATTTCGCAAAGATAACCATATCCATAGAATCGATAGTGACAGCAACCAGGTTGGGATTTTGAGCCACAACCTGTAAATCTATAATGACATCTTGCTCGCTGGCCAATATATTTCTCAAAGCCAATACTTTCACATTCGCTAATGGTTGAGTCGTCGCAAATAGGAATGCTACAAGACCTGCTGCAACAAGGAGAAGTAATAAAGAAACAAACATGCATCCAGCAAATCGAGCGAGGAATGAGCGGTTATGTCTTTGGTGTTCCATGTGTCTTGATGATGAGGCATTTCCACGACGTATGCGACTTGATCGAGTGGAACGAATTGTGGACGGAATAAGTGGCGTTCTTTCATCGTCCGCGGCATCATCAAGATCGTATCCCGAACTAATTGGTGAAGTCCTCTTGCCGTTTAAATTGCCTCCCATGGACATTCTCGCCGTGTTCACCACTCTGGGACTCGTCGGTCTTGAACCTTGTCGGCTAGGGTTTGCGGAAAATTTCGATTTCGCGGCATTGGGAAAAGGTGATTCGTTATCGAAGAGCGATGCATGACCGTTTCCTCCATTTCTTCCCCAGCGACTAAAATGATGATGTCCAGTGCCCCGGCCTAAATTACTTCGTGCTGTGCCCTTCCCGTCATCCTCAGTTGACATTTCTTGACCTGCGCTGTTGTAAGAGTTTGCGAATTTCATGCTCTTCTTCATCGCCACACTATGGTTGCTACTATCCATCATTGAACGTAATCCGTTTCGCGCGTCTATTTGACTGGCCATGGATGTAGCACTTGGGGTTCGGGAATGAAACCGACGAGGCCTCTCTTGTTCTGGTGGATTCGACTCGTACACGAACGTCTCTTCGGAATCGGAGGAATTCGCTTCGTCGACCGCGCTTGCGACTTTGGCTTCGAAGATATCTGCCTTGGAAGAAGCTGGACGTTGTCTGGTTAGCAAAAGGGAAGCACTATACAAATTTAAACTGGGTCTACGAGAAGATCTCTCTGATACCGTCCGCTCGGGACTCGTCGAGTCCATACTTCCTTTCCGTGGCGAGGGTCCTTGTCCACACGCCCTGTCTGGAGACCGAGCGGAATATGTACTTGAAATTGATCTTGTAGAATGATGATGAAGTAATCTGGATCTTGAAATTGATTGCTCACCCGTTCCAGAAGTTACCGATGGGGCCTTGCGACTTTTCTTCTTATCCTTCCTAGGTCGAATGGTCTCCGTACTTTGCTTGGCTCGTAAACTTCCATTGACTAATCCTCCCGCACCCGTAGCAAGAGTAATTTGTGGTATGGAGCTAACAGTCTCCGTCTCAACGGTCATATTCTTCGCAGAGCCTTCCCCGGATGGTTTGCCTCGCGCGGCTGTTGGTCCAGCGAATGATTTAGGTGGCCCAGGTCGCGTTGCCGTTTGAGTCGTGTTCTTCATCTTGTTATCCCCCTTCCCACCA
Source organism: Sclerotinia spermophila (assembly GCA_038090695.1). Taxonomy (NCBI): domain Eukaryota; kingdom Fungi; phylum Ascomycota; class Leotiomycetes; order Helotiales; family Sclerotiniaceae; genus Sclerotinia; species Sclerotinia spermophila. The sequence goes on along the minus strand of JBBMOJ010000261.1, from coordinate 51,846 downwards.
CTCTCACTCCCACTCTCATTTGTCACAAGGGTCGGCTTCTTCAATGTCTCGACCGATGCGCCATCCATCAGGCCGTGTTCTGTTGGTAACGTTGGGTTGCCATGAGAAGCTCTATCGATTGCGCCATCGAGTTCGAAAGATGGGGTATTGGGTTGACTGATCTCCTGAACGGTTTCTAACGTTGAACTACCACCACTGACACCTCTCGCAGGTGTTCTCATCCCTGGTGTTAACAGGATCTCCTCTGATTCACTATCGACAGCAGATTTTCCTTCCGCTCTTTGCTCTGCGGTGGGAGAGATTTTGTGCACATGGATCGCGGGAAGGTCTTGCTCCGCCTTTCGCGGCGATAGCTGGCAATTTTGTCTGGGAGGTGGTGATCTTATTCTCGGGGATACAGGCCAACGTGGACCATCTCTGATTTCACTCGTTACTAGCGGCTTCTGAGGGATTGGTGCTCGAATCGAAGGTTCGGATGCAACGTGATTCAACGTAGGAAGCTTTTGAGCTGATAACCCTCGTTGAATGGCAGCAGCAGATGGTGGATGATGACTACTTGTTGATCGTGAAGGACTAATGTCTTGGCTATCTTTCCTTGATCTCGAAGGGGTACCTGAGCGAACGGCCGACGGGTTTCTTAGTTGAGGTCGGACTGGTGACGGTTCTCGTGATCCTATTGGACTATTGGTTGCAGAAGAAGCTCGATTTGTTTGTAATCTTCTAACGGTGGGTTTAGTTGATGTATCGTAATTCCTTCTAGATGTAGCAAAAGGTTTTGAGTCTGAATTTGGAGATGGAATGTTTGAATCTAATGGTGATGACGAAGGAGTCTCTCGCATTTCTGCAGGTTTCTGCGGCGTGTATGGTTTGTCGTCCATTGTAACTTACTTCTTGGATTTTTTTGGAAGCAGTACGAACGAGTACCACGTAACGAAAAGTTAAAGAGATAGCTTTGGGTAGGTACGACGAGTGAGCAGGTAGGTAGTGCGCTATTTTAGAGGGTACTGTACAAAACAAGGAATGGAGATATACCCGAAGCCAACCTTTTTTTGGTCAATTGCCAGCAAATCTTTGATGATGGAGTAATCCTATGGATGGAATTCAACGAGTAAGATGATTTGACTTGAGAAAGATCATATCATGCGTTCGCAGGAGAGATCTTTAATTGGTGTACCAGACAAGATAAGAAAGTCTCTCGTTCCTTTTTATTACTCCTTGGGGAGTTTTTGATGGTAAAGAGGGGTTGTGAGGTTGTGGAGGTCGTAGAGGTCGTAATGGGTGGTGGTATTGTTTGTTGTGTTGTCGCAATGATTCAATAAGGCTATGTATGTGTGTGTTTATGTAATCTTAGCTATGTAGGAATGAAACGATGGGATTGGATTGAAAATGTAGATGGTAAAATGTGATTTGGGGATATTGTTAAAGTAGGGTAGGACTATAATCAATACAACATGATAAGGCAGAGCAGGAGAGAGAGAGAGAGAGAGAGAGAGAAAGCAGTTATTGTCTAATTAGGATAAGAGGGCAAAAAAGAAAAAGAAATAGAAGAATGGGTGGAAGAATGTTCCATCTATAAAAGACAGGAAGCAAACAAAAAGATGGTTTTGGGTTTCTTTCTCTTTTCTACTGTATACAAAAAGTAAGATCTTATAAATAAATCTTTTTCTTCTTTCTTTGCCTTTCTTTACTTTGCTCCACTCTCTACCCAAACTCTTCCTTAACTAACATTTTGAATGACCGGTCTACCTCTCTGTCTCTCTCTCTCTCTCTCTCTCTCTACCTTAACAATCACTTACTCTAACCTTCGTACTCCTCCGCACACAACCAACCTACCAAGAATAATTAATGTGGGTTCAACAAACGGTTCAAGTGAGCGGCACAGGGGAAATGGGCCTAGTGAAAACGAGACTAGGCCCGCTCTAACGTAAGGATTAATATATATATATAGTTAAAAAAAATCTATTCCATCTGACTAACCTTAAGAGGGATAATCCATTATTCTTGAAGGAAAAAAATCAAACAATCGGAGGTCAGGAAATAAGTTCCGGAATTCTAGATGTTTGGTCGGGGAGTGACACGTGAGCGAGTAAAAGTAGTAGGGATTAAATTCCAACACACTCTTTCCTCTTTTTTACACTCTACTCCACGAGTATATATATATATATATATAATATACATATCAATCAATATTTTTGAAATCCTCTTCATCTCATAATAAATGACATTCATAACAAAAGATATATATATAAGTTAAGGTTTCTCAATAGTCGTCTATTAAGTAGGTTGATAGATATCTATTCGTATATTATAGTTTAGTCAGTTGGTAGAAAATAGTCTTGATTACTAATTGAATTTTCCTCGGTTTTAAGTTATTCGTATCCTCTTGTTATTTTTCTTCTTATACTCTGTAGTTAAAGTTACGACTAAAATGCTTAAAATACTAAAAAATATGTTCTAGAATGAACTTTACCTTCCTTCACCGATTAGTTAACCTTTAGAAGAATAAATAAACAACATTATCCATTCATATCCATCCCACCTTTCATAATAGATAAATAAATAAATAAAAAAGCGTTATCCCACCAACTTGGATATACATACATAACTCCATACGGATGATTCATACATACTCGTAAATGGTTGTAACCACAACATCATAAATCACATCACATCTTCATAAAATCCATCTCGTCCTCATCCATCTCGATGGTATCTGAGACAAAAAGCCGATCCCCCCCTCCCTCCATTCCATCTGAAATCCCATCGGAATCCACGGTAAAATGTGATGAAAACTTTCATCATTTACATGAGAATTTACCCTCTCTAATCCATCGTACCTAGTCACTTTACCACTTTACCACCTTCTTACCTACTGGTACGGAGTCCGATAATCTCCAACCACAAGGCTGCATACATGTATCGTATGCATATAAGACTTTATCCTCGAGCTTGCCTCCTCGCTTCCTTTTTAACCAAACACGAACCTTCCTAATTGAATTAATTACCCTATCCCTGTTTTTTTCCCTTCTTTCTTTTCTTTATTGTGGGTGACGAAATAATGATAATGATGATGATGATGCTTATGAATATGAATATGACGATGACTACGACGACAGAGTACAGGTATGACAATGATGAAGGCGGCTCAATTCACCCATCCCATTTCACACACACCCCCCGGAGTCCGGAGAGAATACTCCTCCTACTCTCACTCCTACTCCTACTTCCAATCATCCGAAATGGCGACATTGTATCGAACCGAGGTATGTATGTATTGGATGGAATCCCTCCCATCTGTATATTTCAAGTAGTTACTCCGGAGTCTGTACTCGTACATACATACATATATACATACTAAAATCTACCAACCAGCCAGTATTGATTCATTCACATTATGAATCGCCATGTGAAACATGATGAAGGAGGCTGAACTCTAATCTCTAATCTCTGCTCTAAAGAATACTATAGAGAGATAGAAGCTTGTATATTTCCTCCCCCCCCCCTCAATTCTGCTACGGGAGGAGGAAAAAAAAGAGGTCAACTGATAATTAGATAAATAAATCAAAGCATGAAGCTTGATTTTCATAACTTTGTTTCTTCGCTCTGATTGGTTCAATTTCGTTAATACAAGACAGAAGTGTTTTTATGCATACATCCACGTGACATCGTATCGTATTATCCCATTCATCGATTTTATAAAGTTACTAGTTCCCAGAAGAAAAAAAAAAGGTCTAGAAGCTGATGCGGGAATAGAAAAACAGGTTATGAAACGAGGATAAGAGTCTTGGAAGAAAATCTGGCCTTCTTCCTTCGGGAAGCCTTCTTTAGGTCTGCTGGTTAGGATGCTTTGGAAGCTTGGATTCTGATGATGATTTTGTGTTGGAATATCGATCATGTGTATGTACTTGTTTACTAGCTATTGTACTGTACGTATGTATGTATGTATGTATGTACTCATATTCAATTCAGATTCAAATCCTTCAAAATAATCATTCATCCTTTACTAATTATTTCCTCCCTTCATCAGCCAAGTTCCTCGTAAAAAATAAAAACCAAATCGAGCATTTAATTCTGAGATCACTAAACTATATTCCGATAACTATCAGTAGTCTTACAAACAAAACAAATCAATATGTGCGTGTGTATGTGTATGTGTATGTGTCTATCAATCAGTCCCAGAGATCTCACCAAATATTAAGCCGGTGTTCCCCTCGCTCCAATCTTGCGTATCCAATACATGGGTTTCATTCAATTGTCCCCCAGCCATGTTTCGGTCAGTCTTATGAGTATAGAGATTGATATATTTCAATGAGGGAATGGGAAAAAATGGAATTAAATTTATTCGAAGATAGGAAGATAGGAAGGAAGAATGTAAAATGTAGATATACCCAAAGATCCCGATCGGGTACAGTATACATTTACTTTACTTTACTTAGTTGTACAAGATTCTATCGATGGTTGCAAATATCTGGATATCTGGATATTATGTATCATCTCTATCTTGTAAGACTACTTACTGTATACTGCATTTGTAATGTAAGACGATTGGAGTAACCAATCTTTGTTCTTGAATTGGAAATCATATAGAGAGCGATGGATGTATGTGTGTATTTAATATTTCATATGATAAAGAGTCCTTAATCTAACATTTCATATAATAAAGAGTCCTTATAGTATACATAATCATAGCGCCCTCAAGAACACTATTCTGAAAAATCACGTGAAAATCTTTAATCTTATTTTAATATTAGTAAACTATACTTCAGAATATCTAAAATGAAATTTTAAAATAGAATAATCAATTCTATTACTTGATATAATTAATAATATAGTTTTTATTATTCTAGGTCTCTAATAGGACAAGCTGCAATGTAGGTTCCAAAATGCTTTGGAAAATAATAAAAGGAGTTGTAGTAATACGAAATTGTTTTTCTAGTACCGAGAGGCCGAAGATAAAGCTTATATATATTTAACATTTTATATAATAAAGAGTCTTTATAGTATATATGGTTATAGTGCTCTTAAGAATACTATTCTGAAAAACCATATGAAAATCTTCAATCTTAATATACTACATTTCAGAATATCTAAAATGAAATATTAAAGTAGAATATTGAATTTTATTATTTAATATAATTAATAATATAGTTTTTATTATTATTCTAAGCCTTTGGTAGGATGAGCTGTAATATAGGTCCAAGGTGCTTTAGAAAATAATGAGAGGAGTTATAGCGATACGAAATTATTTTTCCGGTATTGAGGGGCTGAAGACAAAGCTTGTGTATGTATGATATACAGTCATCACTCGGTGTCCAATATCTACATCACCCCTCCGCAAAAGTCCTCACACGTCCTCGTTTCATCAATCCGACGACTAGAAAAGACACGAGGGAGGGAGTTTCCGCAAGTACGTTTATATTCCTGATAAGTGATACATTATAATCTACAACCCTCTACTCTGTAAATTCTAAATCTCGGTTCCGCGGCTGATTCTGATACTGATACTGATGCTAATGCTAATGCTAATGCTGACGCTGATGGTGCTCACATTATCCATCCACCAGTGCGTGCACAGACTTATGGGACAATCTGGAATTAAGCACAATTTCATACCAAAAACAACCATTTTAATAATTCGATTAAAATTCAAAATAATATTTTATATCATTTAGATTTTTATAAATAGCTTATTAAATATGAAAATATAATATATTCAGAAATCAAATAAATTAATTAGATTTGAGCTCAAAAATATCAATATTATACCCTTTTGTTAAAGAATTTTGATAGGAAAAAGTAAACTCTATAATTGAAGTTTCTATATTGCTTTTTTAAATCCAATTTTAATTTGGTATATTATTCTAATACTTCTATTCTATATATCAGAATCTTGAATAAATTCAAAGAATTTTCGAATTTTTTTCGAATTATTAATATTGTTTTTTTTGGTGTGAAATTGTAAGATTACTTCACTTACAGACTATCCCACAAGTCTGTGCACCCACTGGTAACCTCAATTCCGGGTCTACAGAGTACAAAATCCTCCCTGGGCTGAGAGATTAGAACCTCTGTAGCACCTCAATATAATTAATAACTTCCCCAAGAACACCTGGACTATCAGTACACCACCTCTTTCCAATTCCACAGCTATATACAAATCAATCAATCAATCAAAAGATAAAGCAAAGCAAAACATCGCATCTCATAACCCCGTCCGTTCATGCCTTCCCTTCCCCTCCTTTCCTACGATGCGGTATCCATATACGTACGGTTACGGAGTCGTGTAGTGTAGTGTAGTGTAGTGTAGACATATCTTGTCTTGACCCTTCGGGGGGTTAGGTGGGTGCGGGTATGGGTGTTAAACCCCCACGTCTATCTATGCGCACGTGGCGTTGGGACAGCGCATCGATTGTGTCGGGTGTTTGTCGTCTTACTTTCTCATTGATCATTTGGTGATTCATATTTGTATTTTGCTTTTTTTTTTGTTTTGACATTTTGGAGAGGCGCGAAGAGGAGTGAATTGTGTGTTGGGATGGGGATGGGGATGGGGATTGAGAGGTGGAAGTTTCCACGTAGTGTTTGGGTTTGCGAGGGTTTGGGGAGAGTGGACATGGTGGGTTGGTTTGTTGGTTTGATGTGAGGGGTGAGGAGTGAGGGAGGGATGGGAATGATAGAGGGGGAGGATAAAGATAAGATGTTACGAATCTAGTGATTGGAAGCTTGGGATAGATGGATTTCTATTTTGGAGAATGAGGTGCGAAGATGTATAAGGCTGAGAGAGGGATGGAGTAAGCGGGATTCATTCTCTGGATTTCTCGGATCTGGTGGTGGCCCGACTGGTTGGCAAAATATGATCTCACAGATATATGACATACATTGGTCTGCTTGGATATATTTCTATATCGTCGCCGTCGAGAAAATATACTATGATTCATCTTAGTAATCACAATATCATCAGATCTTCGAATAGTTTCGAGATTCTGGACCCCGAAGAGCAGTCATTGATCAAATTACTTTATCATACTACCAGCGTGGCGTGGTTTTACAGTTATATCCTCACAGCTTCACTGCACATATATACATATACTTTAATCGTTACTCAGCCATCATATTCATCACTTCAGGTATCAATACCACTCTCCAAATTCATACCTACGTCAAGATAATAGTCCGTCAAATATAGAGATATTTCATGGGACTCTTGCTTGTGACGGAGAGGAATCTCAGATCTTGGGATTGGATTGGTAATATAACAGATAAGTTCCTCTGCAGTGTATAACCATGTTGTCGGAAACATGATACATGATACAGGACACTTCATTAAAGTGCGTGTATCTTGCGATCTTCATATCACTTTGATTTGGTGACTGATTGGAGGTACCGGACGGTGAGTTGGAGGGAATATCCTTTCCTGTATATATAAATATATATTATACCCCGCTAATGTATATGCTTTCATGATTGTCGCAAGACAAAGCCATATGGTATGGTAAATCCTCGTTCGTGATGATAGTAATCATGGAGTCTTCTTGAGTATATAAACTTGGCGCAACTAGTAAACGCTAATACAATCTCGAATATGGCACCGGTAGCTTTTGGTCCTCAGCTTGGATTTTGTTTCTGGCGAAGCCCATAGAGAGGAGAAGAAATGAATGATTTAAGGAATTGAATCCCCTTCCCTTCCCTTCCATCTTTTCGGGTTTCAATTTCTAATTTTTAATTTCCATTTTCCAATTATTTGTTTATTGTTTTCAACCCGTAGCTAAGTTAATCCATCGGTTTCTGTTGTCAGCTTTTCATTTCTGATTATTAACATGGTATGTACGGTGGCAAGGACTGAGATTCTAAGAATTATCTGGAAGAGAAGAGAAATCTTTTTTGTCGTTTTGTTTTGAATCTACTTGTTTTTTTTTGTTTTTTTTTTTTGTTTTTTGCGAAGAGGATGGGTGGAGATTTTTGGTAGCTTCTTGTGTATGCCTGTGGTTGCTATGGATTGCAAAATTGTGAGTGGACTTAGATTTGGAATGGCTTGATGAATGGGGTTTCTTCTTATTTTTCTTCCTTTCTATGGAAATAACGTGATTTGCGCCTCTGTATGGTTGTGCAGTTGCTTTGATATGTCCAAAATGGAATTTTAAAAAAAGGAAAGACTGACATTATTTGATTTTCGAGATGTAGCGTTGGAGCGGAGATGATGGGTACGGTGTGGTGTGGTATTGAAAGATGGATGTCAGTGGAGGAAAATAATTGTAGTCTTATGTCTTTATTCAGAATGTTGAGTTAGATCTGGAATCTATGGTTCGTGCTTTTATCTACAGCATTGGTTGTACCAGGCTTTCGATGTTCTTTATTCAACCCTTCTCCGCCTCCTGGAAAGTTTCTAGGATGATCTGGTGTTTTAGTATCCATTGCTTAGTATATTCTCATATGTTAGATTTTGTTGGATAAATTGTTATGCAATAAAGTCTGTTGAGTTCGGGTTATTTCTAAGGAATAAAACTATCGTGATAACACCAGAAGATTCTTGATCTCTGGTACTAGCATGGATAATCAAGGCAAGAATTGATGGAATCTATAAAGCTTTAGAGCAATTCATCTTTGTATGGACTCATTGAGATGGGATGGGTGATTCCGATCATAGGTATTTATACATCTAGGTCTCATGGAATGGAATTTCTATTCCAAATCGGCACATTCGCTCCCGCGTATTTGGAGACACGTTTGCCATTTTGTGAACTTGCTATTTGTACTGAGGACTTTACTCCATCCCAGATCCAAAATATGTTTCCTTCTGATACTTCTGACGACGCTATGGATATCGAATGCGAAGAGGATTCTTTCACGACAATTGTTGCTGGGCATCTAGGAAATGAAGACACCATGATAAAACTCGGCTTCATAGATGAATTGAAGAAACTATTCGCCATCAATGAGCTCCTCAATCTTCCGCAGGTACGCGTATTGTTTTACATTTCATGATTACAAAATTTCAAGAGCTATTGACTGATACAATATAGCTCGTTGTCATTGGCGACCAAAGCTCGGGTAAGAGTTCTGTTCTCCAAGCCATCACACGATTATGTTTCCCCGTTGATGACGGTCTCTGTACACGTTTTCCTACCGAAGTCTCCCTACAACGAGCCTCTGAACATGCGCTGGAAATTAGTATCACGAAGCCAGTTCGTGCATTTGATGCGCCAAATCAACCTCCTGCACAGAAAAAATGGCTGGAGAAGCAGGCTGCGCGTATCGATGAGTTCAATGGTAAATGGCAAGGTAAAGTTGCAAAAATGGACGAGTTCTGCGATATAATTACAGAGGTAAAGTGTTATATCTGGTCTAATGATCTTTACAAAGATGCGATAGAGTACGAATTTTAACTGAATACTAGGCGAAAAAAGCAATCATGGGGGATTCTGTGGAGACTGGACAAGCGTCCAAAAAAGCCAATATTTCCCAGAATAAGAAGAATCTACTGAGCGATGCTACATTAAAGATTATCAAAAAAGGACCAGGAGAGATCAATATCACAATTATTGATATACCGGGATTGGTTTCATGTAAGTCCTCACGCTATAATTGATTTTTGACCATATTTCTAACACTGTTTAGCAACTCACCCAGCTCATAAAATGGCTAGAGCACTAGTGGATCACTACATAACGAACCCTCGAAGCATTGTTCTGTAAGAAAAGCCACAAAAACGCCGGGACTTTTGACTGATCGTTTACAGAGCTGTTGCCCATCCTGCAAATGTCGAAACTCAAGATATGTTCCAGATCATCCGAAACATTGACAACTGGAAAAACCGAGTGATTGGCGTCATTACGAAATGTGAGAAGATAGAACCAGAGGGGGATGATTGGGTACGTGTTTGCAATTTTCATAATGGCTATCATGTCGAGATACTAATAGAAAGGGCATTGCAGGTATTCAAAGCAATCACGAACGATGAGAACGATCCAGAATTCGATAGGTGTCTCAAATATGGTTGGTTTGCATTACGCAATCTTTCTCCGTTGGAAAGAAAATCCAGTCCCAGCAGCGAGATACAATTTATACGAGACCAAAAGGAGGAAGCATTGTTCAGTCAAAAAGTCTGGACCGATCTAGACCGACCGGAGAAACTAGGAATCAAGAATCTCAAAGATGCTCTGACCAAAATGCACAACGAACATGTAACACGCAGTATTCCGGAACTAATCCCGGAAATCGAAGGACGTCTGAAATCAGTCGAAAGGAAAATTGAAGCGCTAGGCCCACCGCGAATCACACCCGAGAGCCAGTTGAATTGCTTGGTGAACCTCGCCACACAGTACTCTCTCCACGCGGCCGATGCTATCGATGGCCATAATGATCGCTTGCCCGTCAACTGTCCTGAAGTCAAAATTCGCAAAATCGTCCGCGATACCCTGGACGAATTCAGAGATGGCATGACCAAGGTATATAACGAACGCTTCGATTGCGAAGGTCTAGGATTTTCTCTCGAATCAGTCGAAGAACGAACATGGGAACGTTCCATACTCAGAAACAAGTATTTGAACGAGATTGGCCATTGTATCGAGGCCAATCGTGGCAAGGAAATGGCCGACGAAGTCAACGGAGCCGTTATACGAAGTCTCTGGTCCGAACTGACACCCGTTTGGAGAAAACAAACAGAAACCCTGATCGAATCATTAGTCACAGCAATCGGAATATCAGTGGGATGTCTCTTGCGCGCCATCTGCGAAGAGGAATCTCTTTTGATTAATATCCAAAGTCTACTGGAAGAGGATAAAGCCGCAGTCTATGGCGACGCAATGCACGAATTAGATAAGCTTCTCAACGATGAGAAATCCGGGCTCATTGTGACGCTCAATAAATGGAATGTTTATCAAGTTTCGGATTTGCGCGAAAAGCGATTCAAACTGATGGCCGATAGGCTTCAAGAACTCCAGCGAAGGGATAAAGACCTGGTGAAAAATCAGGTGAAGAGTTGGTGTGCGCATAACGCGAGGATGGACGCCATTTTCACGACCCATGATAAGTTGGCTAGTTATTACCAAATTGGCATGGTGAGATTCGTGGATAATGTTTGTCATCAAGTTTGTGAGCGACATCTTTTGGGTGGAAAGAGTCCATTGAGAACATTTGGGCCGGATTTGATTACGAAGAGGTTTCAGGGGGTGAGTTTTATTTCCTTTTACTGTTTATTCTTATCTACTATTGTTTTTCCTCTTCCTTACGTCGAAAATCGGAGTTGAAAGTGCTCTGGAGATCACAAGCGAGAACTTAGTTGATTAATGAGGAATTAATAGGATGAAGAAGCTCTGCGAAAAATCGCAGGCGAAACGAAAACGCAGTTGGCGGAACGAGCTCGATTGAAAAAAGATCAGGAGTCGTTAAAGAGAGCTATGGAAAAGGCGAAACAGTATAAATTGACTCTGGGGGTACAAGGAATGGGGTTGTGATGAGTTAGGATTGTTGTGAAGAGGGTGGGAAGAGGGTGGGAAGGAGGAATTCTTTCAATGAGAAAGAATTGTCAGGTGCGGTAGGAAAGGGAAGGGGGTTCCGATGATGGGATTGTGATGGAATAAAATGGGAACGAGCGCAAGCGAATAAGGTCGCGGGTTGGATACAGCAATCTCTAATATTCCCCTAAGAGAATAGTCAATACTATTTCATTCCATACGCTAGGGCTATGAATCTTATATCGTCTTTTGCATATAACTTGGTGAATTGACTAAATTGAGTAATCTTTTAATTCATTCCTCAAAAAAACCCCCTTATCATTTGATTTCCACCACAATTAACACAACAAGTTTGAATTGCCATAACAGGTTTTCGATAAAAAATCCATCTTCAAATAACAAATAACGAAAACTCACATCCCACCCTCCACTACTTCCATCTTCTCAATTCGCCACAACGAGTATATCATATATAAGAGCACGGTACACTCACTCGCTTCCTAAACCATCCATCCCAAGCATTCCTCATTCCTCACCAATCACCGAACGAACCAACATAACCGAGTTTTCGTTTTCCTCCAGGAGATGAACCATTTCACACTCAAGATCAAAAATCAAAGAAAAAACTACGATCTCATAATAACAGAAACTATCCAGCCAGCGAGGGAAATGATCATATCTATCTATCTATCTATCTATCTATCTACAATCACATCTATATCTATCCACATCTATATCTATCCACATCTATATCTATCCAAATCTAAATACATATCCAAACCCCCCATCCCCAACAAAAGAAACAAACAAAAGAAATCTCTCTCAAACGAGTGTGTTGTTCGCAATTATATATCTATATATATATTTGGATTTGGATATATAAATCGATTATCTATTCATTTTATAGGATTTCCGGCTCGGAATACTAGAGTAATAGAGTGTGTTTCGTGTGAAAGAATACAAATGCGTGGATATAGATCCTGCTATATCGGAATTGGAGTGCAGATAATCCGTTGTGGTGTTTCGCGGAATATGGAAATGTGGAATATGGAATCTGCGGGATTGGCCGCGGGAAAACTAGATGGTTTATACGGCTGGGTTGGTTTGATGATTGAGTTGATTGAATTACGATTCGCTCAATCAATCAATCAGGTCAAATCGAATTAATCACCTATTCCTCATTCGATCAAAGTCATCCCCATGAACATGCCTCTCCTCACTCGAAACATCAACTTAGACCGTCCTCATAATCCCTCCAATTTCCTTCCCCTGACCCCTCTCCAAATCTCTCTCCGCGCTCTCCCTCTCACTCCTCCCATCTACACTTCTTTCCCCTTCTCTTCCCCCCTCTTCACCCACTTTTCCCAAAATCGTCTCTTGACTCTCATTATCACTTACATCCCCCGGATATCTCGCCGCGGCTATTGCGGCTCTTTCTTTTCGTGACGTGGTAAGTGTATTCCTATTTGAGGCGGTGGTGCGGTGCTGACTTTTGCCGTTGGTGAGAACTTGCAAGTTATGGGAGCCAGTGCGGCCGTAGAGATCCGAGGAGTTTTTCCCCGTGGAAACGAGTTTTTTGCCGAAGCATTTGAAGAGGGGGGCGAGGACCGGCATGGAAGTTAGGATAATCTTTTTCTTGTGTTAGTCTGGGGCTCGAACTATTTTACCCCTTTTTTCTTTACCCTTTCTTTTGGGTGTAGAAAGGAGAGGGGCAGAAGCGGAAAAGACACATACTCCGACATTTAATTCTACGTTTCCCCATACGACCAACATTGTGGAATTACCGCTGCCCGTCGCAATAACAGGGATTTGCGTCATTCGCATAATTGAACAAACAGTCGTGAGGATACCGAGGGCGAATACGCCGATGATGCCGAATTTTTTCGATTTATCCATTCGTAAAGCGTAAAGAAAAGGCACAGGGAGAAAGAAGATTATAACATCGAAAGCGACGGTCGAGATAGAGAGACCGTAGTTGAGCGGACCAAAGGGAAGACATGTTCCTGCAGTTCTTGGATGCCATGATTTTTGGATCTGGGTTCCTTACAGATCAGCATATTTTACTTTGTGTGTAGTGTGTTGGGGAAGAGGGGTAGAGGATTTATATATACCGGATTGCAGTTAAAGATTAGCACTAGAGTCCCGGCTAAATGGCATAGGATGCAAAGAGCCATCACAAGCCATACTAGAAGACGATAGTTTGGTTGTCCTTTGGAGAGAATGCGAAGATAAGAGAAACAAAGTGAGACTTTGAAGCCTAAGATGCCCACTATGTAGACGGGTCGACCGGCGTAGTTTATCTATTTCTCTCATCAGTGGCTAATTCTTTCGTATATCAATAAGTTGTTACTAACTTTAGAATATTGATTCAAGTCAACTGCTGGCCGAAGAGCCAACGGCAACCCTAATCCCCATCTTGATTCTATTTCATCATTAGCTAGAATCAAGTCTGATTGAAACGCCTCTTACGAGCAACAGTGCAAGAGATGTAAATAATACTACATAACTACTCACGAGTAATCAGCATAGGGTTCAGTGACAGCTGAAGAAAAACCCACCGCAGCAATGACGACCGCCCAGTCATCGGCACCGATTCCTCGCACAGTACGAACTCTTACATACAATCTCGTGCCGACAGTAATGAGCATCAACACAAGCAATGGAAGCGAAGCTCCCAATATCGTGGGATAGTTGGATTGTGCGTTAACATCCGGTGTCGAGTTATAGACCCACAAAGTGGGCATGATGATCTGCTTTCTAGAAGAGATCCCATAAATTTCTAGTTCGATCAACTATCACTTTGGACCTGAGATATGTATGTACCTTGGCTTTAAATCAATGCTCTATCATTATGGACTTAGCTCTATCGCTAAGCTTCTGAAGAAAACTCCTTCTTATGTCGTTTCGAGTATTGGCCTGTTCATGTGGACATGTCATTTCCCCGTTGTCGCTTACAGGGGCCTTGAAAGGTACAGTCGTTACCAAATTGCCTTAATACAACAGTAGCTGGGAGGTTTCTGCAATGCAACTACGACAACGCAAGCCACCCGTTTTCGACTCCCCGTTTTTTAGGACTCGAGTCTTAACTCTATTCTATTATTCCGTTGAACTTTGTTTGTCGCTGACATCATTTTTATAATCGACACCTCACACAAGAAATGCTTCAATTGCAGGACTTGAAAATGGGGCATTCCTCTAACAGAAACAAACACAAAACATATATTATCGTACCACTTTCCCTCTCAGTGCCCATCATTACCGCGGAGACGTTTCGGGGATTCGGACGTCGTGAACTATGGACCCGAACGACATGGCTCGGTCTATTTCACATCCATATGCTAGGCAATTGTGTCTGGTGAAAATTTGACAATCCTTTCGACCCCTGGAGACTCAATATAAGTTCCCCAGCGTAAGTAATAAAAGACAAATTGCCAGGCGTTACATATTACATGCAAAGAGCTGAATCGGTGAAGGCTCCGTAGGCTTGCAACGGCAACTTTCCCAGCCCCAGTTGAGAACAGGGTTTGATCCAAAATCCCCACAATTCGGATCAGATTTTGATTTCTCCCAACCAAACATCAACGCTTGATTGCTCAGGACAAACCGGATAAATTTAAACCCTGTTTAAAATCGGTGGGATACCTCAAGTGTACCTGCCGAAGTGACATTCCCTATCAAAGATTTTCCTAGGATTGTTAGTCCGCTGTTGCAATGAAACTCAAATTCTGCCTTTATTTTATAATTAATAACAAAGTTGGAGAAATTATAAGTACCATTCAAGTGCGGTTCGTTGAAGTTGTAATTAGGGGATTAAAAACGGGCGCGGAAGCCAATTCTTAGTTCACGGGAACGTTCCGGTCCCCCTTCATAATTGACAACTAAGACGATTCGCTAGGGCTGACCCGCTTTTATCATGCACAAGCCGAGCTACAGTCTGTTCAAAAGCTTTATCGTTGGTTCCGCGATGTAAGAAAATCTTTATTGTACGGGCGTAACATTGGACGAGCTGACGAGTGCTAAGTCAATAAACCGTTATCTCTGCATGAACACACACAAGTTTGAATTTGTGGTTGATTCCTGCGGATTGGTATTCGTAAAGTCGTTAAGAGAAGACTCCTGCTTTCGAGAGCTGTCCAAGTTTTACTTTAAACCTGTAAACCTGATTCCATGGATATCAGAATGCAATTGTAGCAAAGCGCTTTTCCTCTCCCAAAGTCAGGCAACACAAGGTCAAAGTAACTTTTCAAATGCCTAGACTCGAGGTGCAAATGAACCATGCTTGAAAGAAGTGAGCTATCTCCGAGCGAGAAAATATCTCATTGCCCCCGTTGTCTTCGAATAGGATTCGTAAATTAAGTACTTTGCTTGGCTCCCCACTTGCACTTGAAAGCGGTCGGGTTTGAGGTTCTTTCAGGAACTCTTCCGTTCAGCCGGATCTATTTTGCAGTTACCTAATATCAAACATGAGTAAGAGGTTTTCCACGTTAGAGAGTTTATTCGCTATCAAGGAGACGTTGTATGATAGTGAGATGAGGAGTTATGGTTTGCTACAAACGAGCGATATTCAGAAATGCTGATGATAAGGAAATGATCTCCGGACTCACATAATTGGTAAAATTCTAAACTTAATCTACAGTCAATCCATGTGCAGGTTTAACGAGTCGATGACCTAATACTGTACGTAGCTCCTGCCACAGTCCATAGATGAGGATGGCGAGAGATCCACCGGCGGAAACGACGAAATCGAACTATAAAATTCGAAACCATAAACTTAACTGCAAAGTTCATTAGTGCGATACATCTTGCAGGGTAAGCTGCAGTCTAGGTTGTACTGAAATGAAATGAAAGTGCATGGTTCATGGGCTCACGCGGGGTATTTACTTGATGGAGAAACAACAATCAGCAACTGCCCCACGGGACACCATCGTCGGATTTCTTCAGCATCGTTCATTGGGTGCACCAGAAGCAAGCCGCGGACCTCTTGCTATCCTGAGAACTATTGCAATTGCAAGCCGCATTGCAGCGGTGGAGAAAATTTACAAACAATTTTATCTGCGATAGATATATGGTGTCTCGTATGTTTTCCCTTCACATGTTTTGTAGCTAACAGATCAATCATGTCTACGACTTTAGCACTCTTGTCAAAGCATAGAGGCGCGGTTTTCGTTGCCGCAGTGGCTAATACAGCTTCTATGCTGTTTGGTTACGATACAGGCGTCGCTGGTTCTGTAGTAGCATTAAGAAGGTGATTATCAAACAGCTGCCACGAGAAGAAACGCCACTGACCTTTTTTATAGTTTTGCTACTGAGTTCAAGCTCTCGACCAGCGTTGCACATTCGGCATACATTTCCTCCAATATTGTAGCTCTTCTCAATGCCGGTGCATTCTTTGGAGCTATAGTCCCAGCACTCCTCACCAAGTACATTGGTCGAAAGCAGACCATGACTATCGCGGCCGCCTTTTTTATGCTCGGTGGTATTCTTCAAACTGCTGCTCAACCGCCTTCTCTCTCCATGATTTACGCCGGTCGTGTTATAGCAGGTTTTGGTGTGGGCATGGTCAGTAACCTTACACCCGTTTTTGTTGCCGAGACTGCGCCGAAAGAACTGAGAGGATTTTTGATGGGACTCTTCGAAATGTTCCTTGTGAGTGGTGGATTATTGGCTTATTGGACAACATATGGATGCTCGTTACATTTACAACCTACGAGCAAACAGTGGCGAATTCCATTGAGCATCCAGATTATCCTCGCTGCAATCATTATGGTCGGATCATTCCTCATAATCGAATCTCCAAGATGGCTGGCCAAACAAAATCGTTGGGATGAAGCGGAACATGCTTTGTGTTATCTCAGAGGCTCAACATCTGAGGACTTGGACATCAAAACCGAAATTGCAGAGATGCATGCGCAAATTGAAGAGGAGATTGCAGCGACTTCTGGTAGATCAATAACCGAATTATTCCAATCCAGAAACCTTGTTCGTCTTATTTGGGGATGTGGCGTCTCATTCTTTAGTATTTGGTGTGGGCATAATGGAATCTTGTACTACGGGCCAACGGTATTCAAACAAATTGGGTTTACTGCTCAGAATGCTGCACTCTTTGCCAGTGGAATCTTCACCTGTCTCAAAGTAGTCGTTACTGCTATTTTCTTGATCGCAGGAGTGAGTTTAGCATAACTTTGCTATTATTTGCCCCAATCACTACGTAAACCATGCTGACACTAACACTTATAGATCCAACATTTCAAAAGGAAGAGTCTATTGAGTATCGGTAGTGCTGGCATGGCAATTTGCATGTTTGCTCTTGGTGCGGTCCTAGCCACACATCCACCTACTGCTGGAAATTTAACAAATGATACGCCGAGTGGAAAGGGAATGGTAACAGTACTTCGCTGCGATCCTTTGAGCCCAACACTGACTTTTCTAGATGGCAATCATCTATCTTTTCGTCGTCTTCTATTCCATGTCTTGGGGACCTATTGCTTGGGTTTATATTGGAGAGTAAGTTGTGATGATACCAAAAATGTTCTTCAGCGGGCTAACAATTTCAGGATCTATCCTACTCGAATCCGTGATTGGGGAATGGCCATCAGTGTTATGATTGTCTGGCTTTTCAACTATGTCGTTTCTAGAGAAACTCCTATTGCAGTGTTGAATATTGGATGGAAAACATGGATGGTATGTTTCTTTCATAGAAAAAGTGGAAAGCATTGAGAGATCGCGCGAAACTAATCATTCTTAATCGAAACAGATCTTCGGAACATTCAACTCGGTCGCATTCATCTTCACTTGGTTCCTTCCAGAAACCAAAGACTTGAGTTTGGAGGAAATGGATGTACTCTTCAAAGTTGTCAATGAAGACGTAAGAAGGAAGGACGTCGATGAGCATGTTGTTAGACCGCTGGATGGCAGTGAGAAGAGCACAAGTGGTGAAGCAGTCAAGGAAGTTTAAGTTATGTTGAAAACGTGTTCGATGTTAAAGATGGGTTGCACTATGTATATATCTTCATGAGAAGTTTCCACTTTAGCTCGCAGGAGAATATGATGAAACAACACTTGTTGTGTACGAGACTTTTCTCACTGTGATGGCTACAACGTGCTTCGGTCGTTCGCGAAATGATTAGTACTGTAGGCTTTCTTGGGCTCTACATATGATACCGTCAGCATGACAAACTCATTCCAGGGCTCTAAGACTCTGGACTACAAGCACTAAACCCTATATTAGACGTGCAACAAAAGATTTGAGCTAGATTGTTTCGCGAGAGATGATTGGTTTACATAGCTTAGCCACTGAAGTGTATGTGGTGGATTCAATACGAAGAATCGTGACAACCTTTCCAAGAACTTGAGTTTTGGATAGAAGAATTCATTGCCAACGAAACACGATAACGAGGTGAAGCTCGAGGTTCTTTTAATTGTTCCCTTGAGGGAATGAATATGGAAGCCCAGAGTGTTGTTTTCAATCATTCTTTCATATTGTTCCCACATTTTTGAAAATAGTAGTGTGTAAGCAGATGAAAAGGATGGGATATGGGATAGATAAATTTTGAAGGTATGAATAATATAAAATCTACTATGTTTTATCATTTCCGCTGTACTGTCGTGTATAAGTATACTAACGTTAACGTTTCACCAAACGGAAAGAACTTACTTATTAACATTCGCGTGAGCACGTGTAAGGATCACGTTAGACTGCGTGCAGCAGCCAGTCATTAATTGGTTTAGGAATGGTTAGGTAATCACGACCTTACGTAAGGTTACTTTTTTACACTTCATCCATCATCCATCAACTTTTGAACCTTCTATTAGAAGATTGTGTGATGTTTGAAAAACGTCGAAACTTCACCCATCACGATATAAAAGAGATATATGATGATAGCAAAGTTCGAGGAGCAATTCCTCCCATTATTTCTTCACGTGTCTATCACCCATATTTCTCACATTTCTCCACTCCATTCTACTACTGTATGTTTCGCAATTGATTCTCTCTTAATTGTGTCATTATTATCTCATCTCCCCAATATAAAACTTGTCTTCCATATTGGATTTTACTCTCCCACTATCACAAGCTGATAACGCCTTCCCACACAAATATTGCTATTGCATTTTTTATTGTGATTCGCAGTTCCCCCATCTCTCAATTGTTGGTAATGACGACATATGAATATATCCCCTGTTACATATTGCATCATACATCATACGCACACTAGACGATGAAAGAACCCACCTCAAAATCTTCCTGCAACCGGCCTCCGCACATGTTTGTTGATTTCTTCCGCATCATCTCTTTCTATTATTGCTCCATTCTAATATAAAGTGGTTATTTGATTTCTCTAATTGGTGGAGCCTATGAATTCAATACCCTGAATTCTCGATTTCTTCTCACATGGGATTGTCAATTTGCCCATTAGCGAGAATGGGGTATGACGAACGACGAACTGGTGGGAAATCTAACCCCGCCCATACGTACTCTGTGCATAATATGATACACAGCTTATGAGAGGCTCTTGATACAAACGAGCCGATGGATCAAATGGGAATATAGCCACAATTATGATCATGCGACCGTGTGGCGTTGCCTTGTGGATATATGACGTTTCTTATGTCAAATGTGTGGTTAGATGTTACTACCCAATGTTTTATCACTTGTCTTGGTGTGGCAGGTCCAGACGCTAGGCAGAAGTTACCTCAAGCAAGCAAAAAGCAAGCAGGATTAGAAGGAGTAGGTAGGTACTATTCACTAGCCACCACTTGCCTCACCCCTCTTTCTCAAACCTGCTTTAACCTGCTTTGAAAGAAGCATGGATTCGTACCTGCCTCGTTGCAACCGTGGCTAGTGCCATATCTCTTCGCTCCTTCTAAGTATAAGAATGACACTTCTTCCTTCCACTTTCCATTCCTCATTCACATCAACAAAATCTTAACAATTCACATTCAAACCTAAAACTTCAAACTTCAAACAACCTTTTCAAATTTCACCTCAAAACAAAATTAACCAACATGTCTGACAGTCTCCGCAAGGGTGTTGGCGAGCAAGTCTCCGAGAAGGTCACTCCCGACTCCCAAAAATCCACATCCACCAAGATCGGAGAGAACATCTCTGGAGGTGCCGATAAGGCTGCTGGTGCCGTTCAACCATGTATGAACCTCTCCCACTACTTCCCTTCTTAACTTTCTCCCACAAGATACTAACAAACATCCTCACAGCCGACTCTAAGTCCACCACTCAAGGGCTCTCCGATAAGACTCGCTCCGGAACAGACGATGCCCAAAACCAAGGAAAGGGTATCCTAGGTTCCGTCTCAGACACTGCCGGCGATGCGGCAAACACTGTTTCTGACACCCTCTCTAACACTGGTATGCTATTATTCTACGGTATTTTTCAAATAATATAGATCTACATAACTAACCATTTCGATAGCCTCTTCCCTTACTGGCAACAAATAAATTCGACATTCTCGAATGTTACAATGTTGCGAAGGAAGGAAGAAAGGATGATGGATGAATTGAAACATTGATATTTCTTTTTAGCGTTGGGAATGAATGGGCTTTGCTATTGCTAGCTAATGGCTGGCTATCATGACTGTATGATATCCGGAACGAAGGTCAAGGAATGACTGGAAATAGTCTTTCTTGGTTAATAGAAATGCCTTCACACACATCTATCTACCTTTGTCTTTCTGTGTATTTAAATTGATTGCGTGAATGCTTCCTCGACAAATCATCCCCTGTTCTATCCGTCCACCAACCACTGATCTTACAAATTTCAAGCTGTATCTCCTTTCCGAGTGTTTAACCTGCCTTTCCTACATCCATATCCAAATGATCGGACCTCACAATCCATCCCCCATAGTCTCCATCACCATCACCATCACCACCTCAACCCCAAACTCCCTCCCGTTCATACTCCCTCCCAAAAGAAACACCTCTCCAGATCCCTTTACATAGCACAAATAACCCAAGCAAAGTGATAAGTATACAACACGGTTCACATCATTCGATTCTCACCCTTACACCACGCAAGTAGTCTGTGAAATATTGATTTTTCTATCATGTCATCATACAACCATTACTTCCTCCGTCTCATCTTATCTCATCCCCATTTATACATCCCCCATCACTCCACTTTCTCCACAACCAACTTCAATATCTCCTCGATACTCTTCCCGGCATTCTTTGGATCCTTCGCTACCGCCTGCCAATACTCTCCGTGGCGAGGTTCGCTGAGTATACATTTCTGTATGACATCTACTCGCTTTTCCTGTTGAATTATATTAGTCTCGATGCCCCTCACAAGAATCGTGCACTCGTCATATTTGAAATTCGGAGGGACATAAACTTACCTCAGTGCCATGCTGTAATAAAAATTTGTAATACCAAGCCCACGTATCTCCCAGATCACTATCTAGTAAGATAGCCTTCTCAAACCAATTCTGCGCTTTTTCCAATCTTCTCTCGCCCCAGAAAATACGTGCAATAGTGACGAAAAGAATTGGATCGTTATCGACTTTCTTAATAGCTTCCAATGCCCTTGGCTTCCTTTGTGTTCTTACTTCAAGGTTCCAAATTGATTCTGTATATAATAATCCACTGTTAGGTATCTCCTGAAGAGCTTTTGCCATCATGATTTTAGCCTGCGCAATATTATTTGCGCGTCGTTCAACCCTTACGGATTCGGTCCACAATTCTGGTGATTTGGGAACTGCTAAGCGTGCTCTATCGAGAACACTGCGTGCTTTGACGACCATACCAGCTCGCTCTTCGAGTCGCGAATATAGTAGCCAAAGTGGAACGGATTTTGGACATGCTTTTGTGCCCGTACTATAAGCTTCACGAGCTTGCGGCATTTTCCCTTCACCTTCGTATATTTGACCCTTCATCATCCATAATTTGGCTGCACCAGGGAAAAGATTTAATCCTTGATTTGCAAGATCCAGAGCTGCGTCGATATTGCCTAATTGTCTTTCATAGGCCACACTCTTTGTCCATACACGGTCAGTTGGAGCTTCTTGTCGTGCAGTTTTGAGAAGTTCTCGTGCTTGTTCTGGCTGGTTGTTTTCTGCTTCTAATTTTACAGCCGCGAGCCAAATCTCTTCGTTATTTGGATTTTGGTTGAATGCTTTACCGAGGACTCTTCGTGCATTATCGACTTCACCGGCCAACCACTTCTCCTTGGCCAACATCATCCACAATACTTCACTGGTAGGGCGCGCTTCAACGGCCTTCTCGAGTAATTGCCACAAAGCTTCCTTGGTACCATGATTCTTTTCCAGATCTGCAGCCGCGAGCCAAAGTTTCGTGCTAGTAACGAAGACTCTGAGTGCATAAGCATAAATAGCACGAGCAGTCTCATACTTTCCACGGTTGATACTAGCCTTTGCATCCTCCATCCAAATATCCTTTCGATCATCATCTTCGTCCAAGCCCCATCCGAGAGTTTCACGAATAATGTTACCGCACGTCAGAACTGCTCCTTCTTCCTCACATTTTTCTGCTTCGGTGATCCAGTCTTCTCTTTTTAACATAGCAGATTCCTTTGCTAGAGCTTTGACGGCACGATTCATGACGTTTATTTTAGAAGCTATACCCATTTGCTCACCAAGACGAGCAGCGGCTATCCAGATTTCATGAGAGGTAGGTATAGCTTTGCGAGCCTTATTGAGGACCTTTTGAGCATTCTCAGATGTTTCTAACCTTGCAAGAGCTAACCATAATTCGACTGAGAGAGGAATAATCTCGGTGGCTTTGGCAAGAAGTAGACGTGCATCACTGGGATCTTCTTCGAGATTAACAGCCTCTTTCCAAAGACCTACAGATTGCGGAATGTGATCTAACGCGAGCCTAATGACTCGTTTCTTAGCCCTAGATTCCGATTCCAACTTCATCGATTCGACCCATAATCGCACTGAGCGATCGTTGTTTTTGATGGCATTTGCTGCTATGATCTTTGCATTGTGATTGTCATTCAATCTAATATTCTCCAGCCATATATCCTCGCTCTTGGGACAATACTCACAACCACGAGCAATGATATTACGTGCCGCTACAGTCTTTCCTGCAAGCTCTTCGACACGAGCAGCTGCAATCCATCCTGGGGCATGCTTTGGGTTCGTTTTGATGACAGATTCCAACAGAGTCCGTACACGGACAATGTCACCAACTTGAGTTTCTCCCTCATTGATTTGCGATTTTGCCAAACTCGTGAGATATCCTTTCGGATCGATATTTGTCGCATTTCCAGAGATCGAGTCCGTGCCTCGAGATGCTTGATCGAGCTTTACTTTAAGTACTTTGTCTCTCGCCGCTCCAATATCCGCAAAATTGGTCATGGTTCCGTCAAGTCCATCGCCTCCTGCACTCTCTCCGCCATCGTCCATTACAGTAGTTCCCAACTCGCTCGCGTCCCGCGCTCCAGCAATGACACTATCAGGAACCGCATAAAACCTCTTTCTCAATTCTTGTTTGCTTCGTCGATTTTTGCCAGTCAAATCACCTACTTCTGGTAAGTTCGCCCAATCTTCATCACTGACTGTTCCTAACGCTCGTTTCAGATCCGCGAATTGTTGTTGGATTTTGGGATTATTGCGCTCGTATTCTTCCCTTTCTGCTTTTTCTCGTGCTTCCCTGTAGGTAAACTCGTCGGTAATCTGCTCATCTATTTTCATATGATAAACTAAGTGCATTGGAGAATGATGGGTTAAAATAAAAGGGGAGACAAACCTTCTAATTTTTCGCCTTCTATCCATCTTCTCATCTACTTCCTGGTAAATCCTATCTGCTTCATCATCGTCCTTGTCGTAGACGCCACCTGAGAATAATCCAACTTCATTGTCTGGATCCTGGAAACGCTCATCGTCCTCATCTTCCTCTTTCTTCTCGGTAGCTCCGTATGCTGTAGGAGCTGCTTGGCCAAGTTGAGCAGCGCGCTTTGCAAGAGCTTCTTTGATTTGATCTTCACTTGGTCCTTCTCGCGCAGGACCTAAATCAGATCGTGTAGTGAAACCTGTCGCTCCTCGACCTAAACCAGCAACATAATTTTCGGGAGCCTTTTGACTGAGGAAATCGCGTCGACCAGACATAACTGCAAATGTTGTTTTACTTGAAATTCAAGGTTCAAAAGCCTCGAAATATTGAAATTTGAAGAAAGATGCAAGGCTGAGAGTAAATAAATATATCAATCCCCGATAATAGCCTAGCGATAGAGTGACAGCCGTTTGAGAGCAATTGCTTATGTAATCACCATGAACACAGCCACGCACGGTTCATAAGACAACTTCAGTACATTCAGACCTCGCCTGGTAATTGTGTCTTCCTTCTCTTTGAGGAAAGAACTGATCCCCAGTCATTTTGAGAGGTCTTGGTTTGTATCAAGTAAGAGTTTATTGAGAGCTCATATAGTATGAATATGCTCCGCCATGGAGCCTAGTTCCGAATCTTCGAAGATCTACTCCGTACGGTAGTCCTGGTCCTGGAGAGTAGAGTTTCCCTTGTATTCTTGGGAAGCGAAGTTTGAGGCCTTCTCATAACTCGTTATCTCAAAGTTACACCCATGAGTTCAACGCACTGGAATTTGATACTTGTGACTTTATAGTTGATACTCTAGATATCTTACCCTGCGCAGAAGTTCGATTCGTGCAGAGCTAGTTCTTTGCCCTTGGACTCCTGGTTTCTTGCAAGTCTAGCCTAC
Organism: Sclerotinia spermophila; assembly: GCA_038090695.1. NCBI lineage: Eukaryota > Fungi > Ascomycota > Leotiomycetes > Helotiales > Sclerotiniaceae > Sclerotinia > Sclerotinia spermophila. The sequence goes on along the minus strand of JBBMOJ010000261.1, from coordinate 26,706 downwards.
GAACTTAGTAGGACGATGACACATTCTCTTGTGCATAAGCTAAGACATTAGCAAGCCTGGCTCCTATCGTATTCTACAGCCTGTTCTCTGACGATGGAGAAAGTCAGATGGTCGAGTAATTATCCTTCATGTTCTTGATTCCAAGGTCCAAACACAACACTACCTCGATACACAATTTTGTGTTTAAATTTGTGGTTATTATGTGCTACAAGCCCAATAAAATAATAATGTATAGTACCACAAATCGAGACTATGTTTGATGATTAGCAAAAGCTACCAAACTGATGTTTATTTTACCACGTCTACATTCCATCGAGTCGCATTGTACATGTACTTAAGGCTCAGCATGGTTGCCAGAAATCCACCACTTCCTTGAATGGGCTATCTCTATCAGCTATGCTGCATTTTAAGCTGCCGAAAATATTCTATGTTTATTGATTTTCTACCTTTCTCATATGTCTAATGAGGCCTAAGTGTAAAGCTAAGGGTCGATTATTGTCATGACTTTTGGTTGTAATCTTACGATCTATTGTCGGCATTTTTAGTCCTCTATTCAATAATTAGATCTCCGTTATTTTACTGCAGCTATGGAGCAGCCATCATGAATCAATTATGCGCACAAGCTCCTGTAGACAAATGGTGAAAGGACGGATGCTGTGGCTCTTGATCGCATCAACCTAATTGGATTGCCATCATGAAATTGGAGGATTCGCAGAACTTGATTTGATTCTTTGCTCTTATTATGAACTGAATCACGAAACTAAGCCTCTTGATATTCACTTACACTGCGCCTCGTTTCGCTGCTTTATTAGTTCCATTAACACCAATTTCTCAAAACAAACACATCTGGTGGTCTAGCTGTCTACTTCATCCTTCTATACAAACCAAAAATCATTTTCAAAGCTAACAATATCACAGGATGCGGAAATCCATCAACGACCAAAGAAAAATTATGAAGGTAAAATCATGAGTTTAGAGACAACGTCATGTCAAAAGCGCATCAATTCGCCTAGCGATGATCAAGAAATATATCAGAGGTCACAGATATCAAGAAGTCATAGAGACCAAATAAAGTTAACACTAAAGAAGATAGAGTGTTTGGAAATAGTTATTCAACAATTTGAACGTAAGTAGAATTCCTTCCTTCCATACATGACAGCTTGACCACAACACTTTTTTTGCCTTTTTCTTTTCGCAAAAGTAGTATTTTGATCATACATATCATAAGTTCCCAAATCTTCTGATTGCTATTGACTCTGGTAGTGTATGTTGTTGTTCGGAGAACCAGTGTATTATGGGGCTTTCATTTTGGGCTTCCGAAGGGGTGGGGATAGTATCAAAGTTGAATGGAAAATTTTCAGTGATCGAAAATAAAACTGCTAAGTCTTGTATAATGGGGTGAGATTTTCTCGCTTTGAGATTGAACATCAACGAGTCATTGAAATTCAAGTTGAGATGTTGATAGCTGAGACTTGAAGTTTTAACTTCATTCAAATTCACGTTGTCTATACACTACAAAAGCGCCCCATCTCCGCCCCTTTTACGCATACTTTAACCCGAAATATCAAAGAAAAAGAATAAAATCCTATTGACCAAGCCATCTACCCATTTCCTTCTGCCCTGCAAATATCTTAAACATATAGGCTAAATATAGCCACATATAATTCTTCGGTTCCCAAAAACGCCATTTGACATACACCAATGTGATCTTATTATTTATCTAGAGTTCATATCTCACAGTATGCTCAATACGTCAGGAGAAACATCCCAGGTATCTATTCATAATGTGAACAATCTAGATCACAGGCATGTCATTCTCTTCCGAAAAGGTTTTCATTGAACATCCATCCCATGTTTACATGACTTTAAAAACAGACTCCCTCGAACAAGATTGCTAGGCCGCTGTTAGTTTTGTCTTAGCTTATTCAGTTGTCGAAGTATTCCAAGGTTTATGACCCTTTTCCGATTGTTCGATTTCACTTTGGACACGGAATTCCACGCGACCTCCACCACCCCTTTAAAAATTGTCCTGTTGCATATCCGGGAGCTATTTGCGCAAAATTCAAATTAGTTATCTCACTAATCCGAGTCTAATGATGTCGTCAATTTCATTTCAGACCCTCTAGTCATCGAGATATTCCACCTTTCACTCCGATTGTTCGCTACCATTTTCGCCAAGGAAAATCACAGGACCTATTAATTTCTATCAAAAAGCTTCATTTTTAAAGCTCTAAACAAACTTCCGGTAAATCTGAATCTAATGCCATAGTCCTTTTGCGCGAGCCTCTATTGTTATTGTGATATTTGAACATATAAAGATTTTCGATTGTTCGTTAAGGATATGAGTACATAATTGCTTTTTTGGCTGTCGGATTTCAAGAGAATATCTCACATTTGACAGTATCTTGAGATTATACAAGTGGCAATAGTTATGTATTATCTGTAAGTATTAACGTATCTTTTCTCTAGCCGCGATTTCTAGAAAGGGAATATGCTGTCGTGATAGAACAGTGTTACAGAGCGGTATCCCAGCATCTTTTCTACTTCCCCAAAATCTGTACATCATCTACCACAGCTCGAAACCTCATCGCAGTTGCCAATAAATCATTCACATCAGCAGCCTTCATCATCTTTGAAAATAGTTCTCTTCCCGTCCAATTTGCGATCATCCTATCGTTGTATCCTCAAAGCTTGTAAGTGGGAGCGACCAACGTGTAAAAATCATCAAATTAAGCGAGCTCGCCTTTAGAAACAATGCTTTGGCTTTTTCATACAATTTAACATCAATTCCGGATATCAAAGCCGATACTGTTAATGCACCATTCTCTTGAGCGGGGGTATTTCCATAATCCGTGGCTAATTCTGCACTATTGATTTGGTCTTCCACCTCTCGAACTGTTTCCAGCCATATTATCCGGCATTAGACGACTAAGAGCTATATGGCATTCAACAACATCCTGCACTTGAAGTTCCATAGTACCATATCTGTCCATTTTCAATATATTTTCTGAGTTCGTCCTTGGAGATTCCGAATGTAGCATCGATAATAAGTTCCAACTTTGAAAGATTCCTGGCTTACTGAATTTATTCTGGTAAAAAACAACTTTGAAGGCTTGCCTGCATTACATCTTCAGGGCATCTAGCCACGAAACCCCTCTCCTACACTTAGTTTTCTTAATCCTCGCCATTCTGGAATATATAATCTCAACCTAAGTAACTCTAGAATAGTCACTTGTTGCGGTGGAAGACGTTTTTCTTCGAGCTCCTTCTTGATTCGGTTACGTATCTTGAGGTGTTTATCACTGATGGTGTGAACATTTAATTCCTTGGAGTCATTCGCAGTAGAATAAGGCCGATGAATGTAGGGCGCTATCATAGTAACAGCCCCACAAAATCTTTTGGGAGATTGTCTGCCCCATTGGAGTAGACAGCAGGGGTGAGAGAGACGCATTTTGGATAAGGATGATTGAAGATGTCAGAATGGGAAACCCACCTGGGTACCTATTCAAGCTTTTAGTCTACTAGTAAAACATCAATATTATCTACCATTTATGCATCTACATGCACTTGCAGGACCAAATATTAAAATGTTCAGCTCACTATTGGATTTGTAGACATGGTCATCAAAATAGGTATCATAACGCCCACATGATACGAGAATCGGTCTTCTCGCCAACTTCAATTTAAGGAGTTCAGCATAACGGTAGCAAATTCACCAGCCCATTTATCGGTGATGTTAAGCTTATAAGGGCATTATAGAAGCTTTATAGGAGTAGACGTCCTCACTTCATTTCTGGCTATTACTTACTTTCCAATTTAAATGCTGCCATCTGAAGTATTATTCAACATAATTGACAGAATGCGAACTGTGACGAGATTTGATGCATGCCTAAATTTTTAATCTTTCCGGCCAACTCCAATCCACTGGGCGCAAAGTTGCAACCTAGTGGATATATATCATACATTTCTTCATTCCTGCCATGCTGCAAATACCTCAGACCAATGTACCTCGTTTGTAATTATCGTTCATTTCGTCCCTTTCCCTTGCCTTGTAAAGAACCTCAGGATGTCTATGCACACTAGGCATCAAACCCAAACCAATAGACCTCCTAATTGCCTTCGCAATCTTTCTCTGATTGACCGGTCTTAATCCAGTTTCCTTACTTCCTCTAATCCTTCCCATCGGCGTTACATATTCTGACATGATTGAGAAGTTCTATGATATCTCGTTAGTCCATTTCAAGCTTCCATCGAAAGCCTCTTCTCATTCTACTCTCTCAATCCAAGAATGAAGAACTAACCTTGTAACTCCCTGTAGCTATAGGATCAAATGCAACAACATCAAAAACATCCCTTGTGACCTTTCCCCTCTTTTTCCATTTCGCCATTTCTATTCCACTCAAGTCATGCGGCGCATATATATCTCCCGCTCTCCACCTTCTATGTATTTGTTTCGTCAGAGCTGATCTCGAAACATTTTCTTCGTATTCTTGGGCGGCAGTTCGTTGAACTTGAGATCTGGCCATCATCGCCCTATCCAACTGTGCCTTCTTCTCTGTAGCTTTACTCACAAGAGAAATGAGATTATCATAACCTCTCATTTCTGATGATGGTGCGTCGGATGCTGGAAAAAGTTCTGTGACGAGGATTAGCAATTCGCTTTGTGGTAGTAAGACATTGGACTATAAAATACATACCAGCTGACAGAATTCTACTGGTTGAGAACCTAATTCCAAGGAACGGCGTTGATACTGCATTGCGCGCGGCGTTCAAACATTGTAGTCGAGGAGGCATGATTGCTATATTTCAATGATTGAATATCAAAATCACTTGCTATTGCTCAATACCAAAATCTTGAGGTCCAAAGCGGGCCGAGCCCCCGCATCGGAAAACATTATTCCGACGACCCGCAAAAAATTATTTTGATATCTACGATGTAATAATGATGGACATCAAACATTTGCGCCAGACATAACAATTTCCATTCCTTTCAATTGAACCAAATTTTACAAAATGGTCCGTAAACTTAAGCATCATGAGCAGAAGCTCCTTCGAAAAGTTGATTTTACAACCTACGCATCGGATAACAATCATCGAGATGCAGCCGTTATCCGAAGATATGCGATACAAAAACCAGGGGATTATCAAAAATACAATCGACTCTGCGGTGTACGTATATATTTATCCATGATAGTAGGCATCAAATGCTAATATATACAAAGTCTCTCCGTCAACTCGCCCACAAACTCGCACTCCTCCCTCCCGACTCCCAAGTTCGTCTAAAGCATGAACAGCTCCTCCTCTCTAAACTCCACGACATGGGAATTCTCCCTTCAACCGCTTCCACTTCCAAACTTTCCTCTGTCGAATCGCACGTCACTGTTTCCGCGTTCTGTCGAAGACGTTTACCGGTGGTAATGACTAGATTAAGAATGGCAGAGACTGTACAGGCTGCGAACAAGATTATTGAGCAAGGGCACGTTAGAGTGGGTACGGAAACCATCACGGATACGGCATTTCTGGTCACGAGAAGCATGGAGGATTTCGTTACTTGGGTGGATGGTTCAAAGATTAAGAGAAATATCTTGAAATATAGAGAGAAGTTGGATGATTTCGATTTGTTGTAGATGATCAGGGGAGACGAGGTTATGCATGGTTGGAGTCTTGGCTTTAGGAAAATTTGCCTTGGTTGGAGTTTGGGGGTTTTAAGAAATACTCAAGATGGGTACATTGAGACAATTCATGATATAAGTTGTAAAGTATGATAAGAAACTAATGATGTCGATGTTTCTGATTTTCCGGAGGTGGAGTGCGAATCAGCTTGATTATCAAAATATCATGGAAGGAGGGAGAAAGTTAGGAAGACAACCGGGTGTCTTGACATCCGAGGATATGTGACGATGGGTATTCTTACCTTTGGTTCTTATTTAAAACAGCGGTATAGCAAAGGTTCTGAAAAAGCATCTCTCATGGAAATCCCAAAGTTGACTTTCATTTAGTGGGAAACACCCAATTTACTACATTTCTGATCGATGAAGGTTTGGGCTCTGCAGTCATGCACAATAATCAACCTAAATTCTCCGGTCAAGGTTTACCAAAAAGTAGCGTTCTGCTATTAGATGCAGTTGCAAAATCCAATTCCATCATCTGATATGATTTCACGTTTTTGACCATCCAGTTTTGCTTTCTTGTCTGAGAAGGCTCTTCTTATTTTCATTTAAACGCCATCATGGCAAGTGTCATCTATCGTGTCAACATGTCTAGAACTTTTGTAACAGATAGGTCGAACAACGGCAAGGCTTGTGAAATATATCATTTCTCTTTGAAGAAGTCATGAATATTTGAAATGCATGCGACGACTTTCTCCTTTACACTGAAGTCTACCACAAGTCCACATGACATGATCGGCCTGACCCAAACACTATCCATGATCATCCATATCTATCACATACTAGCCATCTACCATTCGAAACTTTCCTCGTCCCTTCGCTCTGCGGAAAAAGCGACAATGAAACTCAGAATGGCCATCTACCTAAACGCCCCTGCACCCCTATTTCCAGCAACACCACTTGGAACACTCTGAATCCGATTCGCATTAACATGACGAAGGGAAGTTTGCACCCCGTGAGCAAACCCCGGGATAGTATCTCCAGCACGCGCTCCTAGCATACGAGCTCCAACCTCCACCACCGTGGTCGTAGCACTCGTCGCAGAAGTTATCGTCGGGGAAGCAGAAATACCGTAGAAAGTCTTCGTCGGGTAAAAATTGGGTTCTTGGATATAAATCGTCTCACCACAGCGAACTTCCACCGCAACGAATTCGCCAGTCGTAAGAGCACTGATGGGAATCGTTACGCCGGCTACGTCGGTGTTGCATGTTGATGTTGCGGCTGCTGCTCGATTTTTCTTAATTAGGGGTATTGTCGGTTGGGATATCGCAGCTGCTTCCTCCTCGATGGTGGATGTCTCAGCTGCTTCCTCCTCGATAGCGGTAGAAGTCGCAGCTGCTTCCTCCTCGATAGCGGTAGAAGTCGCAGCAGCTTCCTCCTCCCCAACAGACGTTACCGTCGGAGCCGACGATTCCGAACCTTCGAATTCCGGGAATGCAGTAGGGAAGCTGTAAGGCGTATATCCCAACGTGCTCGTCATAGCCGCGGCTCCAGCCGCATTGGCGGTCGATGTTATTGTTGCTGATACACCCCATGTTGTGGATGGGAAATCGTTGGGTTCTTGGAGATAGAGGGTTTGGCTAGAGAGGACCGCGATGCCGACCTATTGGATGGGTTGGAGTTAGTTGGGGTGCTGTGGTTAAAAGTTGATGTGAGTGGTTATTTGGGGGGGGGGGGGCTAAGTGAGAGGAAAACACTAGGTGTTTTAATCAAAATGTCATGACTTACAATCTCACCAGTCGTCAAAGCAGAAGTAGGAAGCGTAGTAAAGACCCCAAAAAGCCCCGAGATTCTCACACCCGTAGCTTCTTCCTCGCTGCGCTTGATGGGGTTTGCGGATCCAATGACGACAAGGAGAGTCAAGGTCAGGATCGCCAGATGCTTGATTGCGAAGATAGATCCAAACATTTTGAAAGAATGTCTTTGTGCTTTGTTTGTATTGGAATGGGGGAATTTGCACTTTTAAGAAGATAGATAGATAAATGGAGAATATTCAAAGTAGTGAAAGAAGGTAAAGAAATGATGAGAGGAGCATGGGTATGTAAAATCTTATCGTTGATGGAGATTGAATGGATATTCATTGGTCTACTTGGTTTTCTTTTAAATTGCATTTTGTATGTCTATTCTCATAGGGTGAATGTTTTGGATATTAGATGTTGAATGAGGCTTATTTAGAGAGGATGGGCGCAGTTCGAGGGAGGCCGAGAAGTGAATAGGAGTTGCTGATGGATGTGTAGGAGTTCTTTTTTGGGTGGTGTGAGATGTGATATTTGTTTATTGAAGATGTTGTTATTTGTCTGGGTAATGACTGGTAATTGGTAATAGGTAAATAGAAAATAGAGAATAGCAAGCACTAAATAGCAAATAGTAAACACAAAATCTATATGACATCCTCACCCAGCTTGACTCATTATATAAATGGAAAATAGCTATAAAAATAAGACAGATCCTGGTGTTCACGGAAAGCTCCAGATGAATATGTACTATATACTATATATTCATTTCGACACTGTTCTCAATGGTTAGATATTATGAAGTAGGTATATAGGCTCAGGATTTAATATTTTACTACTTGATAATTGTAAATCTAATAGCTATTCCCATTCCAGATCTTATAAATAGATCTCACCCATCATACCCCATCTCAACTCCTAGATACCTAAACTCTTAACTCCTAAATTCTGCACAAACCAAACCAGGAAATATCTCAGATGTCATATTGTCATCTGAATATCCGCAATCTAACCAGTCCCTTCACTTACTTATTATTCTCAACCATTCAATAAATATAAACACAAAACATAAACATAAATCCACAATCCCACAGAAAGCGAGTTCGCTTCGGGAAACTTCGCAAATTATCCAAGAATGATAATATTCCCCTACCCAATACCTAATCTTATTTTCTCCTAACCAGACCGAACAATTCACCCCGAGATACTCATTCATTTATACCACTCTTACATATCAAGTCTGACGAATTCCATTGTAGTCTTACTTGCAACTTTTTTGTATCTTTGCATCATTGTATCATAAAGAGAAAGTAGTTTGTATTCTTGTTAATATGGATTTTCAAAGAGATGAACTTCAACAAGAGGACATGAGGTACTTTGAATCTCTCTCTCTCTCTCTCTCTCTCTCTCTCTCTCTCTTTTCACTCTCCACACTAATAATTCTCCAGCGCACCAAGAAACCCCAAACACAAACACCCAACACAACAAACTCCATCAAGCACAAACAAACACGCTATCAACTCCGCTCTCCCACCACACGGAACGTCTCAACCTCTTCAACAACAAAATACTCTCTCATCCTACCCACAAGCCTCGAGACCAAACCCACCAATCTCCACACCCGTCAGCATGTCCCAAAAAAGAAAACACCACCTCATCTCCACCCCCCTCCCCATTCCACCGCCCTCTCCGCGCAATAAAAGCACTCTCACCCCACATCCCCTCTCTTCCCCAACCTCACCCTCACCCTCACCCCCAGAAAGCGAAAGCGAAAGCGAAACCAAAGCCGGCCCCGCTCCCCCCACACCCCATCGAATCCCCACCGCCCCCTCCAACCCCGCCCCCTCCAACCCCGCCCCCTCCAACCCCGCCCCCAAACGACGCTACACCCTCCCACCGCGCGCCCCCCGTGCGCCCCCCGCACAATCTACCTCCAAACCATACATTCTCAAACCCTCCAAATCCAAATCCAAGTTCCCAGGACCCACCACCAGCTCCCGAATCCCGAAATCCCCAAAACCGTCCGAGCCATCTGCTGCTGCGATACCACCTCCCGAGGATGGGATAAGTGATTTTGTAGATGGGGTTGTGGGGGATCTAGGTGAATATCTCTTCTCTGGAAAGATATATTTGTTTGGGATTTGCTAATGCGGGATAGTTGGTGCGCTTGAGGATCTGCAGGCTGCGGCGCGGGTGATGCGCGCGGTGAGGATGGAGGTAGAGGGGAAAGCTGGGTTGAGAGAAAGGTTTGTGGTGGATGGTGGAGAGAATCTTGAGGATCGTGATGGAGAGGAAGGTAGGGTGGTCGATTAGTGAGAAATCGTAGACGTTTGCTAATAAACTCTAGACTGATCTGCACCTCGATCTTGGTCGTCGTTGTCCAACATCTACTCAATGTCATGCGGCCGATAGTCTGGAAGCGCGAGATGATTTTTACATACTGTACATACAAAAACAGAAACAGCTTCAGATGTTCTCATATATTGGTGGGATGATGTCTGGATATTGTTGATTCGAGGCTGCTACGGTTTTCGTATATCTGGTGCGCTTCTAGAACGTATACTTGTGGTTGTTCAGAGAAGCATCATACATGGTTGGACACTACAACGAGCTTTTAGGATGGGTTTCTTGGGGTATGGAGGCTAGGTTAGAAATTATTGGAGGATTATGACAGATTTCTGGGATAAATATCCGGGATTAAGAGAGGAATTTTACATATTTCTTGACCATTTTCATATTCCTCTAGGATGAAATTCGTCCATTGTGAAGATAGAAATGATGTATTATTCGATCCTGGTTCGGATTGCGGATAGACTAACTTGATTGTGACTATTTGAGATGACGCCCTCGAGGCGTAGACCAAATGACATCTAACTGAAGAATGACCCGGTAACTATGTATGCCATCTGTGACTCAATGGGATGGGATACTGACACCTTCATCATGATCTATTCAATTTTTAAAACCCAGTAGCCAGCGAGGACACCCAAACCTACACTTGAAGATATTGTCGCCGAAAACAAGCAGCTTGGTAGATCCGCAAAAGTAGCAAGAGAAGAACTACATGTTGTCCGCAAATAATAAAAGAGGCCTTACTACTATGACCTCCGATTCTCTTTAACACAACAAGAATGTTCCAGTAATTCAACGAACTGTAATACTATAGAGGGAAACCTAATAAAAGAAGATAATCTACAAGAAAAAGGACATGACTTCTCTATCATAGGCTGCCATCTGCCTTTTCGCTCAATGAAATTATTGTCATGAGTAGAGTTTTATTGACATCCAGCTTTCTTAGCCAAAAGAATAACCAAATTGCAAGGGGAAAAACAGGATAGATTTCTTGTAAAAAACTGCAATGGAAGTACAATCAACCTTTCAACAGACCCTCACAGTTAATGACATGAAAGACACAAAAAGAAACTACTAACTATAAATGACATATATCTACCACATCCAGTATCACAACTACAAGAATTCCACCAAAAGATCAACATGGATCCTTCAAATGCCGCACTCGCTAGCAACTATTGCCAAATAGACCAATTCAAATGTCTATTATGCGATCACTATGACCACGAACGAAGACACCGTTGTGAAGCGCATTTAGTCGGAGACGTTTATTGTAGAGAGACGATAGTCATGGTCACGCCGGATAGAAATGTGCTTTGTAGAAATTGCCTACAAGCGTAAGTCTCGAGTTCTTCCTCATTTTTGGAACACAACTAAAGTGTTTTCTCGTCAGTGAAGAGCTGGAAGCGAGTGTTCACGACGATATATTACCGGGACTTCCAGCAAGTCAACATACACCTGTCGACAGCAATATTCCACAACCAGGCACAGAAATTCAACCTGCACCTGCACATCATTCACAATCATCGGGTCCTACCAATTCAACCATATCATCAGGATGGTACAGTGGTCCTGAAGGCATCCAGCTCTCGACGTTAGAGCCGCAATCCTCCACTCATCCGTCTGTTGCACAAGATCCCGCCATGGAACCACCGGCATCCTCGAAGCCACTGACATCTTCAGAACCGCCAGCAGCACAAGCAGCACCAGCATCCTCAGAACCACCGGCATCTTCAGAACACCCAGCAGCACTAGCATCATCTGATCATGCTATTACAAATGCACCACTAGCGACACAACCATCATCACAGCATGCTATTGTAAATACAGCACCCGCAATACAACCATCACCGGACCAGGCTACTGCGGGTACAGCACCCGCAACAACACCTGCCGGATTTTGGATGAGACTATGGAAACGCTGTTGCTGCAGTACTTAACAATTGGATACATAGACATGTCTATGCATTTAGAGACAGATGAGAGGATATAAAAGATGTCGGAGCAGATTGAATATGGGTCTTTGGGAATACGGCGATACTCGTCTCAGTGCCATGATTGTTAGATATGGAATCGAATAATTGCGCCTTAGTTGGTAATGGGTGATCATGAAATTGATGTTACTGATCCCATCTTGCAGATTGAAAGTCCTCCATTGTTCACTAAAACATTGAAATGGCAGTACTTGTTATTCGAAGGGTATCTATGACATTGCATTATCTTATGCTAACATGCGCATACAGGAGATTCTGTCATTACTAAATCATCGGACTAGCAGCTTCTATTTGCTGACTAGATTCTATGACATTGAAAGATTCCGTTTGTTCAACTCAGATTGAAGACAACTTGATTTTATGAGATCGTTTTAGGATAATAAATGAAAACGTTGGATGCGTATATAGTAAGACACAAATTACAGAAATTACAACGTGGTAATTAATCAGTGGATAATGACAATTCAAAGACATCAAGCGATGAAGATTGCTGAATAGTGCTATCATATAACGGTTATGGATATCTGATTGACTTCAACAAGATATATTTTGCCCCAAGCCCTTCGATAATCGAGAGCAGCACACATGAATCTCATCTCAAAACCGAGCGGGGTGGGAATTTAAGGCCAATCATTCATCAAAATCAACATGATCGTGTTTTGTCCTAGATATAACTATATAATAGATGCATCGGTTGGAACTAGGATGCACTCGCATGTCTATATCATTTGGTCCACAGTTGTGTGTGTAAAGATTTGTGCGAGGATATTCCTCAGACTCAGCGCTACAAGCTAGATCAACCGTCATCTTGCTCGAGATAGCAAAAGCGCGTAATCAACTCAGCCGTGGAAAAAGCAGTTGAACAAAGTGCAATCAATACTTAAGTAAGACTTAGAAGAAAAGAGTGCGAGCGAGACATCCCGGTCACAATGAAAGAGAACATGTGTGGAATCCCTTGCACTTCTTGACAGTAATCGAGTAAACAATATACATAGTTATTGACGAGTGATGTATAGTTATGACTTGACCACATCGCATGTGTACTCTGTATTACATCAAACTCATCTATCCACGAGGCGAAGTGAAGGATGGGGTGGATCCGGCTCGAGTTTTCCTTTCGTAAGCAATCCAACATCCAGCCAATCAGACAGCCCTCACACCATAGCATAGCACCGACACAAACACAGCCAGCCTCTAAACCCAAAGTCCCGAGATAATGTCGAGGTTAAACCAGCCTTATTAACTCGTAAATCGATCAGCTCAATGGAGTTCCACAGATTGGGCACTGTAGATCCAAAAGCCCAATCCCTTAATTTTGCATGGATTGCTTGCAGGCTGTACTCTTCTGTACTCTATACTCCGTAGTTCCCACTCGGTCTCTACCGATGATTCCGTTTTCTAAAACTTACCCTGTGGATTATGTAGAATATATCACCACTTTCTCAAGCCCATTAACGAACGACATGACTATATTGACCGCTAAAGTGGCGGTTAAGGCTGTTAGTATCTAACGGGGCGTTGGCGTGTGAGTATCCGTCCGTTATCTCGTGGCGCAGTCAGTGATAATAAGTGATGATATTATATGTGAAGAAACATGAAGAAGAATGGATTCAACGAACATTCGAGAGGTTGGGAGAAATGATGAGAATAATGATAATGATATTAGTATTAATATATATTATCATGATAAGTTAACTGAATTTGTCAACATATACCTATCCAGGTAATTATTGAATATCAAAACAACAGATAGATAAGTTAACCTTAACCTTAACCAAAATGTATCTAATCTCCATTCAACATCTCAACCATCTCAACCATTGGACAGTGTGTCAGTTAGTTAATCAAGTCTCAACAATGCTTTATTTGATGCTATCACGAGGCCCAAATTCGACCGAACACAAACCTATGCTTGCTATCCTCGAATAATTACTGTATTGTAGGTCGGTATGTATGTAGATTGTCACGCTTCGTTCCTTGAAATATCCAAAACTTAATCCCAGCGCTACGAGTGTTGTTCTTTTACCAGGTCAGATAACACAACTTCAAGGTTGCCCGTTGTTAGGATAGGTACCCAAGGAGATTTGACGAGTAGACGCCCAAAACCTCAGATGTCGTCGGGGTTGTAAATTGCTTTTATTATTCTTTCGTTGAGTAATAAAAGTTGACTTGTGTGGGCTGGAATAGAAAAAGCTTGAACTTCGCCCAATACATATATATATGTATGTACACTGACGCAAGTTTCCCTGTCACGTGCCTGTCCACTGAAACCCCCCAATGACCTTGGGAAATTTGAAAAATCACCCCTCATCACCTACAACACAATAAATACCATCCATCCATACATACCAGCATTACCACCATCACCACCATCACCACCATCATCGGAATATTTTATCATTCATTCATTTCTCACTCTATAGAAATCAATCATCTGGAAAGATCACGAGATGTGCATATAAGCAAGCTATTAGCGCATAAGGCCGTGGGACCAACCATATCAAATCCTAATCACTACCTGCTATACATACAAGTATTCATTCACTACAAACGCCGGTATCAGGAGGGGTAATAGGAAGAGTGAGCGCGCAAAGTATCAGCAGCAAAGCCTCGATCCAAGATAATCCTCCAACTTTCACTTCTCCCAACCAACCAACAAACAACAACAACCTACTACTTCTTTTCTACTTCTTTTTTTAAATAATTTACAACCAACAAATCTACTTACAAACATATATTGTGGTCTACGGACACATATACAATTTACCCTTACTTTTTTGGCAATAACTACAGGGTAATTAAATCAAAATGCCTGAAAGAGTTGTTCGCAGCTCTTATCATGACCGAGAGGTCGACTATTATTCCTCCGATGAAGAACGCTCATCTTACGGTCGCGCCAAACCAAATGGTAGTACGTATCGTACTGTCCAACGTTATCGGGCTGCACCTGGTCGAGTCGAGGAAGTAGACGATACTCGGTCAGTCCGGTCTTCTCATCGAGAATACGAAACTCGTCATGGTGATCGAATCGAAGTGGATCGTCGAGTCGAAATTGATCGCGAACGTGAACGATATGATCCAGAACCACGACGAACGGAGCGCATCGAGGTAGAAAGAAGAGTCGAGGTTGATCGCGAAAGATATGACTCAGAGCCAAGACGTACCGAGCGTATTGAAGTTGATCGCAGAGTGGAGGTGGATCGATATGAACCAGAAGTAAGAAGAACGGAGCGAATTGAAGTCGATCGAAGAGTGGAAGTTGACCGTGAGCGATACGAACCGGAAAGACCTCGTTCAGCTGTCGATTATGATCGAGCTGTCGAATATCAAAGAAGTACGGTTGAGCGAGCTAGAGAACCCGAACGTGAACGGGATCGCACTAGAACAGTAGTTTATGAGCGGGAGCGGGAACGAAGCGGTAGTCCCTTACCTTGGGAACGGCGCCGGAATGATAGGCCATGGGAGTCGGAACGAGACGTTCGCGAAACTGATGTCACGGTCGAGAAAACAATAGCTCGACGTCA
The DNA here is from genome assembly GCA_038090695.1 of Sclerotinia spermophila. NCBI lineage: Eukaryota > Fungi > Ascomycota > Leotiomycetes > Helotiales > Sclerotiniaceae > Sclerotinia > Sclerotinia spermophila. The sequence goes on along the minus strand of JBBMOJ010000261.1, from coordinate 11,434 downwards.
TAATGAACCATATGAAGTCGAAAGATACTCCCGAGAAACCGAATACTATGATCTACCAGAACCTACCCCACCACCGATTATCATTCGACAAAGAGCTCCAGAACCCCAAAAAATTATCGTTCAAGAAGCGCCCAGCCCCGCTCCAATTATTATACCACAAGCTGCCCCAGAACCACAACGGGTTGAGGTCATTGAAAGGAAGACGGAAGTACAAAAAGAAATTATTCCACGACCCGAACCACGTAGAGAAGAAGATGAATATTATTATCGTAGAGATGTTCGTGAAGTGGGTGGAAGGAGAGATCGCGACGATGACTATGATCGCCGTTATGATGATGGATATGATAGCGAAGGCTATGTCATACGAAAGAAGGTTGTCAAAAGAGAAACACGCAGCCGCAGTCATAGTCCTCATCACAGAAGACATTTGGCAGAAGGTGCCTTAGCTGGAGCTGGTGCAGCCGCTCTTTTGGCAAGCCACAAGGAAAAACAAGGAACTGAAATTGCTCATCGGGGTAGAAATGTTATTGGCGGAGCTGCTTTGGGCGCGATTGGTGCCGAAGTAGTTACAAGAGCACGCAGTCGTTATCGCGACAGTCGAGAAGGCAGAAGCAGGTCGAGATCAAGCAGCCCACATGGTCATCATAAATTGAAGACGGCCCTTGGTCTGGCAGCTGCTGCAATTGCCGCTGGAGCTGCTGTCAAATATGCCCAGAACAGGACTGCAAACAAAGAAGAGTTGGTCCGTGGTCGAAGTCGACAAAGAAGTATGTCTCGTGGTCGACGCTATTCTGATGGCGATGAATATTGGTCCGATGAGTACGAAAAGCGTACTATCATAACACGAGACAGAAGTAGGAGCAAGAGCATACACGCCGATCCTGCGCATCGTAAGAAATCCATTGCAAAGGCTGGAGCTGGAGCTGCTATAGTCGCTGGTGTCGCGGAGCATCTCCGAAACAAATCTCGAAAGCGCAGCGGTCAACGGTCCCAATCACGCATACGAACAGCTGCCGAAATAGCTGGGTCAGGTCTTGCCGGTGCTGCAGTGGCCGGTTTGTATGAGAATAGAAAAGCCAAGCAGGATGCCGAGGAGGATGAGGAATATGAGAGACGGGAGAGAAGACGTAGTAGGACTAGGAGCAGAACTAGAAGCAGGTCGAGAGCCAGATCTACAGGCGTATATTCTGATCCAGGTGTTGACCCAGAATTAGGCATGGTTCAGTACGGTACTGAACCCGTATACACGCACCAGCAGCCAGCACCATTCGATCGACCTACCGAGTACGATCCAGCTGTCGCAGCGGCCGCAGCTGGAGCTGCTTATGGTGCTACCAGACGTAGTCGAAGTCGATCGCGTCGACACAAACGAGAATCATCTAGCGAAGATGAAGAACGACCGCGATCGCGATCACGAAGTCGAAGCCGTAGCAGAGTACGAGATCTAGCTGCTGGTGCGTTGGGTACGGGTGCGGCCGCTATTGGAATCAATGAATATAGAAAGAGAAAAGAGAAAAAGGAGAAGAAAGAGAAAAAGGACGCAGAAAAACATGAGCGTGAGCGCGAACGAAGACGTGAGGCCCCCCAGCACTCAAGATCGAGTTCCCGCTCGGTTTCCCCGTCGGAGATAAGATCGTCTTTATCCAAAAGATTTTCAAATCTAATCCCCAAAGCCCCTGAATGATTTTGTTATTTCATCTTCATGTCTATAGGTACTTCCATATCTGTTAAATCATTTGTTCGAGTGGCTCGCTCTCATGTATCTCTTTCTTTCATACTAACATCCATTTTGAATCAGGCTATGAAGACGAAGCACCTGAAAGTTACTATACGAATTTCCGTGATGAGACATATTCGCCTTCGCCGCCTCACGCTTCCGGTGGCTCATACTATCCTGAACATATTGCAATCCCTCCACCTCCTACCTCCAACCCAGAAACTTTCACCCATCATGGAAATAAATCTACACCTTTTGTTAATGAAATTCCTCCTATTCCTCCTTACAACCCTCAAGACTATGCAGGCCAACGTCCTACTACTCATGATCCCCATGTCAATTACCCACCTTCATCCAGAGCTCCTGGTGGCAATGTGAGTACTTATCAATCTTCGAATTCCGACCCTTTTATGACAGTACCTCCTCATACAAGAGAGGAGTCCTATTTTCCTTTTCATCAAACCTCTCCACATCAAACCGATCATGTTTACGACCGGGAGGGTGCGTCTTGCTTTTATTCATTTCTTTCCATGTGTACAACATAAGTATCATGACTTTCTCAATATGCTAATACATATCTCAATAGATCGTTTAAATGTGCCAACATCATCAACACCTGGTTCGCCTTTAACACCAATCGAAGCTACCCCCTCGAACAAATCCGTCATGTTCGCTCCTCTATCTCCCACTTCTTCCCGTCGCTTAGAACGTATACGCAATTCTAAAGCGGATCAATCAACCTCCACGGTTAATACATATGAACAACCCGTTCCATCTTCAGATCGTCGACATAGAAGAAGACGAAGAAGGAACTCGGATCCATCCTCGGACCGACCTTCAAGACCTCGTAAACACCGTAAACATAGAAAAGGAAGACGTGGTGATGAGAGTGAAAGTGAAAAGAGTGAAGATGATGAGGTGGAGGTATTACCCGCGAGGTTTGATAAAGAAGGGAGACCGTTGGAAAGGGAAAGGAGTGGAAGTAGAGAAAGAGATATTGCGAAAGAGTTTGGAGGTGGAAATGAAATGGTTGAGAGGGTGGTTAGGGGGGTAGGAGAGGTTGTGGCTGGAAAACAAACTTGGGGGGATTTGTTGATGGGGTTTGTTAAGGAGGGTGGATTGGCGGGTGGTTCGGCTCGTGGTTCGGTTGCGGATTTCTCGGGCGATGAGAGGGAGAGTTCAAGAGGGAGAAGGGATAGGAGATCGAGTAGGAGTCGAGTGAGGGATAGGGATAGGGATAGAGATATTTAGAGGTTGGATTTAGTGGGAGGGAAATTTTTTTTTCTTCTTCGCTTTTCGTTTTTGCGTCTTGATTTACTGGGATGGATAATGATGTTACGGCCGAGGAAATAATACCTTTAGTTCTGCGTTGGATTTTTCTGCTATTCCTTGTTTCGATTTGCGTTGCTCTTCACACGCGTTTTATGATGGTTATGATATCATGGATACGAGTTTCTTTTGGATGTGCATTTGGATGGCACATAGCCGAGATTTGATAGAATGAGAAATACTAGTTTAGGATATGAAATTATGAAATGAAATGGTATGATATGATATGATATAGAAGTCTTGATACCTCCTTACTTGCATATTTTATTTGTACATCCGAGTATCTGAGTGCCTGAATGCATGAGTATCTGATATCTGGATTTTTTCTAAATAGTAAGATTACTTCTTGATTGTTTTACTTGGATTGGAATGAATGGCTTTGGTTTGGTAATTAATGTAAGGGATTTATTATTATTATTATTTTTATGTTAATGGGGTTGGATTATTTTGTTTTATTTTGAATTCCTTTCGCATGGGATTGAAGTAAGGTAGGTGAATAGGTAGGTCGACAGGCAGGCAGGTAGGTAGGCAAATAGGTAAGTGACGATTACATGTAAGCATGTATGTATATATCACATGCATGCATTACACAATCTGGATGGGTGCGGGGGAATACTAGGAATGGTGATTTTGGTGATGGGACTCATGCTGCTGATGCTGCAAATGCTGATGCTGATGCTACTGGCGGTTATGATGGTAATGTAATTAGAAATCGATTTGAATCAGAGATTTATGATATGAGATATGGCTGTGAATACTGCACGGGGAGAGGGAAAATTTCAAGGGGTAAAAGCTTGAAGGGTTGAAGAGAAAGACAAAAGCGTAAAGAGAAGGGTGGTTGTTTTGGGGGTATCTTTCATATTCATTTACTAGGTATATATATATAGGTAAATAGTGGTATACACATATGTGTACATGTCTACTTTTCTCTTCCTTCGCTATGCTATGTTTATGATGAACTTACGGTCTGGGTATCATCGCTTTAAAATGCTAATATAAGGACTGTTTTTCTAGATGGATTAGACCATTCGCCGGCTGTAGGAATACGGATTAGTGGATGAACTTATGCTGTAGGGTAGAAAAATTTCTACATGGAAGGAAAGCAATAAGAGGATACACATACCGGAATAAACTGCCTCAGCTTAATTCCCGCCTGACCAAATACTGCTGCCGTTTCCGCATCCATACTATATCCTTGACTATAGACCACTTCTGAAATTCCCACTTGTACGATCTTGATACTGCAGGTTAAACAAGGACATGTATCGCAATACAAAATGGCATTTTCTCGGACTCTTTCTCGACCGGCTTCTAGAAGTGCGTTTTCTTCCGCGTGAAGACATAAACATGTGCCGAGTCCTACTCCAGAGCCTTGTCCTTCGTTACAGCGGGAACATCCTCCTTCTCCGCAGTTTAGTAGACCTCTGGGTGTACCATTATAACCGGTTGAGATTACTCGTTTTTCGCGGACTAAAACACAACCTACGCGGCGTTTCATACAATTACTGCGTTGAGCGGCGAGAGAAGCTAGTTGCATAAAATATTGATCCCAACTTGGTCGTAAACGGTCTTCGTTTGTTAAATCGAGCTTGCCGAGTGTAGCATATAGATGCGCGAGATCAGAGGAGGTATTGAGGAGACGAATAGTAGCACGAGATATGAGGGATTGGAGACCATGTTCGGGATCATAGAGATGGTGGTCGGAATGGAGGAGGAAGTCTTCGAGAGTAAGTGGTGTAGAAGGTGTATTAGGACGCGATTGGAAGCGTTTCCAACGAATAGAGACTGGAGCATCGACGCTGACGAGAATAAAGAAGGGGCGGCGTAGAAGAGCGTCGAGGATAGCTTCGGTATAGATATTAGTCGTTACCCAACGTTCGCGCCAGCGCTTGGTTACGAAGTCGAGGAGATCAGCGGTGTTTGTGAAGGTATATTGGGATTGTGATTGAGGTTTTGGCTTCTGTCTCAAAGATATGCCATTTTCTTCAATGTTTTCTGATTCTTCAGCTGTAAAGCCGTTGGTTATTTGAGGAGAGCTTTTGTTACTCTGCTCCGGTCGAAGGTAAAGGTGAGTAAAGCCATGGTGCTCTACGAGATATTGTGCGATTGTGCTCTTGCCAGCACAAATTCCTGTTACCAAAGGTCAATTAAATACTACTCTGTATTGTGAATAGGCTTAGGATATTCACTTACCTCCACACAGGCCTATGAACATATCTTTTTGAATTAATTCTGGTTGTCTCCTGGAGCTCCTCACAGTTTGACCACAATTGTTGCTTTCACCAATTGTGAGAAAATGTGTAGTAGGAAATTTTGTCGATTTCAATGGAAGCTTGAAATAGCAAAGGCAGCTCATAGAGAAACAATCATGAATCTGCCGGAGTATTGCCGATTGGCTGATTATATAACCTCGGACCATGTGAGTGGAATCCTTGTCTTACACAACACATTCGTCCAACTACTGTGTTCCACTAACCCAATTGCCCCGCCTCCATCTATCTCATGATTCCAATCTAAGACTCTTGTGTCACACTACACTTGTTACAACTTGACATCATCCACGAGAGATTTTACCTCCTTTCATGATTTCAAGATATCACATCAACTCTTACGAAATATCAACAAAGCTAACCAAAATCCTTTGATCTACAGAGTAAAGACTGTACTCAAGATACCAACGTTGCCTTTATTGAAGAAGGCCCTTGGGACGGAGAGGAAGAAGAACTAATAACTTCATTTTCTACTATTGAGGATTTATACACCGCTATTCGCACGAGAAGGGATAACAACCAGCTTGACATGGCTTTAAAGTTTGCGCCATTTGCCTCTGAAATAGAGCTGCCATTTTACACAGCTCTTACCCAACTAAAGATCGACCATGATAAATTGGACGATTCTGCAAGACCTGTACTTGGTTTATATGAACCAAGAGCTACACAAAGTCCAGATCAAAGTTCCCGTATGAGGGTTCTTGGTAACGCTTTGAGCAGCAACGAGTATGGATTCACCATCGTGTGTAAGATACGCGTACTGATTTATTCACAGAGTCCCATCCGGTCATATTCGAGCGGAGGGCAAAATCAAGAATGTTAATACCATCGAAGATTTCAAGAATATGGACAAACAAGCAATGTTACAAACTTCTGCTAAACAGGTAAGTCTCGTGATATTTTGATCGACTCGCTTCGATACCATTCTGACAGGGGCAGATTTGGGATGCTATTAATGATGGCACCATTTATTCCATCCCTTCATTACTTTCTTCATTCACCATTTTGTCATTTGCAAATTTGAAGAAATATACTTTCACTTACTGGTTTGCTTTTCCTGCTCTTCATTCGGAACCGGCATGGCAGAAAGTTGAACAACCGCCTAAATTCAGCGCCGCAGAAACCACAGCCCTTACGGAGGAATTGGGTACATGGCGCTACAGCCACGACAATAGGGAGCATGGATTCTTTCTAGCCAAGCGAGTATATTCTTCTACAGAACCACCACAAGATCCAAAAAACGAATCAACCTCCAATCTGCCTTTCACATGGGTTATTGGATCCTTGAGAGAATTCGAAAATGGTTTCTTTAATGGTGTAGATGCAAAGGATCAATATGTATCTTTTGTAGACCCCTCTACTTATCATGAGAATCCAGGGTGGATGCTACGTAACCTGTTAGTTCTAGTTAGACGAAGATACAAGCTCGACAAAGTCCAAATACTTTGCTACAGAGATAACCATGCAAAACGCCATGTGCCTCAGAGTTTAATTCTAGTCTTAGAGAGCATACATGACCCAGAATATCAGTACACTGCTCCAGATGAGATACCCAAAGTAACAGGTTGGGAGCGTAATAGTCTTGGAAAGCTTACTGCGAAAGTCACCAATTTGGCTCAATACATGGATCCCGCTCAACTAGCCGATCAGGCGGTAGACCTAAACCTTAAATTGATGAAGTGGCGCATCGCGCCAGAATTGGACTTGGATGCTATTAAGAATACGAAATGTTTACTCCTTGGAGCTGGAACCCTTGGGACATACGTTTCGAGACTCTTGATGGGATGGGGAGTGCGGAAGATCACCTTCATTGACAACGCAGCTGTCTCTTTTTCAAACCCTGTTCGACAGCCATTGTTCGACTTCAAAGATTGTATTGATGGTGGTGCCAAAAAAGCATATAGAGCGGCTGAGGCTCTTCAAGAAATCTATCCAGGAGTTGACAGCGCTGGACATGTAATGGCAGTACCAATGCTTGGACATCCAATAACAGATGAAGCTGCTACGAAGATAGATTTTGAACTTCTACAAAAGCTAATTGAAGATCACGATGCAATCTTTTTGTTGATGGATACAAGGGAGAGTCGTTGGCTTCCAACTGTCATGGGAAAGGCGGCTGGTAAAATTGTTATGAATGCAGCTTTAGGATTTGACACATATGTTGTGATGAGACACGGGGTTACTCCAGAAGATGGAGGTCCTGCTGCTCTTGGCTGTTATTTCTGTAATGACGTTGTAGCGCCATCTGACGTAAGTTTCTTGATATATTTCCATCTATACATAATTTGCTAACATCACTCTTATAGTCCGTGAAAGATCAAACTCTTGACCAGCAGTGCACAGTCACTCGACCAGGAGTGGCACCCGAGGCATCTTCCAAGCTTGTAGAACTCCTTGCTTCCGTTCTTCAGCATCCGTTGAAAGGTGCTGCACCAGCTCCAAAGCTCTCCTCAAATCAACAATCTGGTCAATTGGAGTTTGATCGGGACCCACCAAACCACCCTCTGGGTCTCATACCCCATCAAATTCGAGGTTTCTTGTCCGCTTACAAAACAATGCTAATCAGCAGTCCTTCATACGATTGCTGTTCAGCCTGCTCCCCCAAAATTGTGAATGCGTACAAAGAAGACGGATGGGAATTTATTAAGCGCGCATTAACTGAGAAGGACTACATCACCGAATTGAGTGGCTTAGCAGAGGTTCAACGCAAAGCCGAAGCAGCTGCGAACGATGTGGAATGGGATAGCGATGAAGAGGGTATGGAAGATGAAGAACCTGAATTACTTTGATCTCGAACTTGAAATATGTTTCTGGACATCGAAATGGCGTTAAGCTATATATAGAGTGGGCATTGATGGTATGAATTATGATTCTATTGGCGTTTTGCAGATGGTGGTGGATGGTTTCAGATTGGTTGGCGGGTTTATGGTGGTATTTCATGGATGGTGAGCTTTCTCGGGCTAGTATATTAGATATTTCGGATTAGTGGTTCTGATAGTTTTTAGCAGATTTATCTAGTCTCATGAAATTTGATATAATGAAACAATTTTTAAAGCGGACTAATTATACCTCTATGTAAACTCGAGGTGACTATTTTGTATGTGTGATCATAGTTTAAATTCTGGTAAAACTTTGTATTATCAATCTTCCAATTTAGTCTTGACAATTGTTCATGGATTTCTCAATTCAGTTAATGGCCGGCTCGTTTGAGAACGATAATGGGCCAAGTCAAATGGGGATTAATGAGGGGTAGCTTCCCAGCATCAATGATTGGCTACATTTTAGTGCGAGTCTAAACGGGAGTTGCCGCACATTTTCCAAGCTTCGAAGGCCAATGGCAAAAAAGTTAATGAACACCTTGAAGCTTCCTAGTACGTCAATTGTGATTCTTCCTATGATACCGTAAGTCAAGAAATTCCACTGCTTCCTCTATTTCTATCTAATCCTTCTATCTTGTAGATTCTGTACATAACATTACCATTTTCCAAGCATGCGTTCCCATTTAACCCGCAAAGTCTTCCGTGGACTTCTGTCAAACGAAGGCCTCTTATTACCATGCCCAAATCGAGCGCCACCGTTTCTAACACTTCGCCGCCGCCGAAATGCACTTCCTACTGTTTCTTACGCGTCCCGTCGTTCTCTCTTTGGATTCTCTCGGAAACCTCCACGACAGCCAAAAGCGCCGGACTTGGAACCAGGAATGAAAAAGATGGCAGAGTTTAGTTTGATGACCAAGATTCACGCAAGAACTGCGAACAAGAATGACATGCTCAAAGCTTTCAATGAGTTTTTCAAACATAAAGTCCACACGGAACGAGCGGTAAACAATATTGAGGCGGGGCATGCGTTGAGGACTTTGAACTATCTTGTTAGTTGCGGGTTGGGAGATGGACACCTTAAAGATTTAATGACGGCTCTGAAAGCATTAACGATCATTCCCAAAGATGAAACAAATGAATTTTTGGGTCTGGCAAGACTTATTTTCCAGGAGATCAAGAAGTTGTCTGAGTTGTCTGGCTCTAACGAAAATGCGCCAAGCTATGAACGCTTTATAAAAATACTGAGCGGAGTTGGGAAATCTCTAGAGGCTAGAGAGCTGTGCGAAGAAGAGGCTCGAAATTTTCTAGAAGATGGGAAAACTCCCTCGGGGTCTCTAATCAAAGAGTACAGTGCCACGCAACGCAAAATCATGAAACGGAACTGGTTTACGGTTCTATCTGGATTTGCGCGAGAAGGGAATGAGGTGGAACTTCTGAAGACATATGAGCGATTGGAAGAGCTACGCATAGGACGTAATAATACTAGCAAGGAAATCGTCGTCAAGTTTTATACGTCTAAAGACCGTGCTGCGGAAGCGCAAGCGTGGTTCGAGAAGGGTTTTCACGATCCGGTGGAAATCACCCCTGGTCTACTACAGGATATACTCAAATTCTGCCTTCGTCACGAGGAACTGCTAGATTGGTGTAAAGGCATCTTTCGCAAAGTTTTGGAGTCAGACAAATTGCAAAAAGAGAAGTGGGATGTTGTGTTCCAATGGGCTGCGAGTGCTATGGACAAGGGCGTTGAAGACGTGGAACGTATGATGCGCATCATGGAAAGGCGCTATCCTGACGATCTCTCAATGAGACCTGATATTGATACTATCAACGGTTTAGTCGAATACGCAATATCGAGAAACGATCCATATCTCGCAGAGCGTTATATCGCATTGGGGCAAAAATTTAATATCCGTCCGAATGCAAGAACTTTCATTCTACAGATGGACTATCGAGTCGGTGCTGGAGATCTTTCGGGTGCCCATGCATCTTATAATCTGCTCCAAGGCGAGGAGATATCCAAAGATGAGGACTTACCTGTCATTAATAGATTTGTCCGAGCACTTTGTGCCTCTGAGAATCTGCCTTACAACGAGATTTCATCAATAGTTTCCGACCTTGACGAGCGTGATGTAAGGTTAGAAGCGGCTACAGTTTCGTCTCTCAGCACGATGTACATTAACCGCAACGAACTTCACGAAGTAGCAGATTTGCTACAAGCCAATACTTACCACTATACCCTTTTAGAGCGAGCTCATATACGAGATGCCATACTTGCTTTCTGTTTTGATAGAAACAATCATGAGGATCGTATCTGGGATGCTTATCGTGTCGTCACTCATATCTTCGACGAGACTGATGTTCCTACGCGTACGCGCATTATGAATGAATTTTTCGATCGCAAAAGATCAGATATGGCTTGTCATGTCTTTGGTCATATGCGCCAGCACATCAGCCCCAACAGGCGTCCTGTGCTGGATACCTACATAGATTGTTTTGTTGGTATAGCATCATGTGCAGATGTCGAGTCTCTCGATATGGTCCACAATATGTTGAAGTTGGACAGTACCATAGAACCCAACACCCGTCTTTATAACTCTTTAATGCTGGCTTATACAGCTTGCGAAGATGCTAGTCGATCTCTACATTTCTGGGATGACATCACGAATTCTCGTGAAGGACCCAGTTATAAGAGTTTGGAAATAGTGTTTCAAGCTTGCCAAAGAAAACCTTTTGGAGATAGACCAGCCAAGGAGATTTGGAATAAGATGAAGAGAATGGAGATTGAAATTACGAGGGAGGTGCATGCTGCTTATGCTGGTGCGTTAGCCGGACAGGGAAAATTAGATGAGGTTAAGGTATTGGTAGAGGCTATGGAGAAGGATGTTGGATTTGGTCCAGATATCTTGACGTAAGTTGTACTTTGACTCTTTGCTCTAGAGATTTTCCTAACATGAAGCAGCATTGGAACGATTTATAATGCAATCCAAGGCTCGAATCGGAAAGATTTGGTCGCCGAATGGACAAAGGAATTATATCCAGATGTGTGGAAGGAAGCGGAGAAATTGGGATTCACCGAACATGAAGAGGGTCATATGGTACTGAATATGCCAGAGAAGAAACTTAGGGCTTGAGTGAAAGCTGTATATTATATATATATATTGAACACCCAAATTTTATATAACGGGTTGAGACTTCTCAGCTAGTAATTAGTCGATAGTCAAAGTTTAATGCAGGCAACATATAGGTCAACCCCCCTACTTTCGGGCCACCCCTCTTTTGGGCCACCTTTCGCCACCAAA
>JBBMOJ010000260.1:0-57524 GCA_038090695.1 Sclerotinia spermophila | reverse complement strand
CACTACAAAATGTTTTTAATGGCCTTGTCCAATTTTTTTTTTTTATACCCCTTTACAGCTCCACTGGTGGTTGTTTTGGTTTACGTTTTTTTTTTTTACCCCCCCCCCCCCCCCCCCCAAATACCTTTCAGTCTTGAAGAATGCGCAGATTGCAATATGTTAAGCTATGCGTAATTTGTTTCCCTTGTCTACCTGATAACTAACCAATACATTGTAGAGCGTGCTGAGTACGTTTCCAATCGAGATCTCTTTGCGCCTTGCTAGCAGCAGCTTTAAGTTGCGGTTTGAATTATGAATCCCAGGGACTGACATGAACAACAGATCATCATCTCCTTTTTGGCGTGCCCGAACATCAAGTGGTCGTCGTGATGCATCGCCTAAAAATCAAAGTAGTGATTCGGGATCCGGGCTTGTTGTGGGAGCTGGATATTCTCATGCCGACATACTGAAGTTCGATAACCTGCACGTTCTACAATGCCCGTCATGTTATAGAATACCAACTAACATGGAGTTCAGATCGTTATCTAACACTTCGCGCCCCAGAACACCTCCATCCAATTCCTTGCATAAGCATCGAAGCAATACTCCACCGCAACGAGGTCCGGCAACATTGTCCCCGCCACCTCGCAGATCCTACACAGATTTTATATCGCACACCAATAATGACTGGGCTGCAGATGATGAGGAGGAGGAGGAAGAAGACGAATATGGATATGAGGATGACGATGGAGATGATTTTGGCCTTCCGAGTATTTCCAGCAAGAAGCGCAAAAACCAAAGCCGGCTGAAAAGTACGTCGGCTGGTACCGCAGTTGATGAAGGCAATACCACTTCGTGGCGCTCTAGTTTTGGGGCCAGTGCAATGAGCTTAGGGTCGCGAAGAATGTCAAACAGTGCGGATATTGCGATCGAAAGACCAGCGCCGAGCTACCCAGTTGCAAAAAAGAGCGAAGGGAAGATACTTCGGCCTCAATACAAAGAAATACTCCGGGATCCGGCAAATTCTCTACATCTAATAGATCACCCTCCGGTACCACCAAATGCCACTTCAAAAGAAGTAGAAGCATATGGAGCTCGGATAACGCGAATAAATAAATTCAAAAAGATATTACAAGCTACCTCGATACCTTTAACCGAACTCAGAGATGCCTCATGGAATGGAATACCGGAAGAAGTTCGTGCAATGTCATGGCAACTGTTACTTGGTTATCTCCCAACTAGCAGCGAAAGACGCGTGGGCACATTGGAACGTAAAAGAAAGGAGTATCTTGACGGGGTACGACAAGCCTTCGAAAAAGGTGGCACTAGTTCTGCTCCAACTGGAAAAGCCAGGGGACTTGATGAAGCAATCTGGCACCAGATCAGTATCGACGTTCCACGAACTAATCCCCATTTAGAGCTTTACAGCTATGAAGCTACGCAACGATCTTTGGAAAGGATACTATACGTCTGGGCGATACGCCATCCTGCAAGCGGTTATGTGCAGGGCATTAATGACCTTGTCACGCCATTCTGGCAGGTTTTTCTAGCTACCTATATCACAGATTCAGATGTAGAAAGTGGTATGGATCCAGGGCAGCTGCCCAAACCAGTATTAGATGCTGTTGAAGCAGATTCTTTTTGGTGTTTAACAAAACTTTTGGATGGAATTCAGGATAATTATATTTTTGCGCAGCCAGGGATTCAACGTCAGGTGGCGTCACTTCGGGATTTAACCGCAAGGATTGATGAGCCATTGGCCAAGCATCTCCAAGCAGAAGGCGTTGAATTTATACAATTTAGTTTCCGGTGGATGAATTGTCTTTTGATGCGGGAGATTAGTGTTCAGAATACTATTAGAATGTGGGACACTTATTTGGTTAGTAACGATTGCTTGATTTCTTCCTACTACTAACACGAAGTTTTAGGCCGAAGAACAAGGGTTTTCAGAGTTTCATTTATATGTTTGCCTCGCGTTTCTTGTGAAATGGTCCTCCAAATTATTAAAGATGGACTTCCAAGAAATCATGATGTTTCTTCAGGCGTTACCTACTCGTAACTGGACGGAGACTGATATTAATATGCTTTTGGGGGAAGCTTTCGTATGGCAATCCCTTTTCAAGGGCTCTTCGTCACATTTACGTGGCAGCAGTAGCACTACACCATCAAGTGCTCCTTATTGAAAAAGCTTTGGAAAGAAGCTTCATCACAAATATATCCTATTTGATATCGTGAACGAATAACTGGGATTCAGGTTATAGGTCATGGCGTTATTGGCGAGCGGGACATGACAGACTCAAAAGTCAAGCGTATATACCGAGAGAGCCACAAAGCTGTGTGGGTGAGCGGAGGAGTGACCTGCGTGTTGCGCCTTCGATATTACGGGATCAAGGACTGGGACTTGGATTACTAGGGTTAAGCCTGGTCATTCGGCGTTCGGATACCTTAGCTTTCAACGTCGCGTCGTCTAACCTGCTGGGATTGCATTTTTATGTAATTCAAAAACTAGGCAGATCGAATAAAGACAGAGGCTTGAAATGAAAATATATTCATTCATGTCGATGTGTTATATTGTGTTTAATTACGTAAAGTATATCACAATGCTATGGATGATACAGTAGAACAGTTAATTACATCTTGTTAGACGATGTAGGAATGTGACTATATGTTGAAAAAGAGTTATGATACTTCTTGATAATGTCCCCATTGAGAAATTGAGAGGTTATTTACAGCGTCTCTGTATATACTCACACAAATTTAACTTCGCTGGCAATTAGAATAGATTCTGAATTTTGAAACGATTCGATAGTTTATTCTATCGAGAGATGTAACTAAGAGCTTTTCCTCAATACCATATGCAGACATATTCACCCCGATTGAATATTATACATGAGTCTAGAATGCTACTCATTGACCCCATCCCTTCCGTATTAACACCCAAAGCCTATCTCTAGACGATGTAGAGATTCTCTATTTCATCTCTGAGCTCGCCGAACAGACAAAGGCCCCATTCAAGAAGAAATACAACAATAATTTGTAGAGAGAAATATAATGTTAGTATGTCAAATACAAAACCATTCTAACCAAAACCATTTCTTTCCATCACCATGACCCTAAAACACCACCTCCCTAACCTTTCCCGCGCGTCCCCAAACATCATACTCTACCCACCTTGCAACACCCCTCCTCCCCTTCGCTACCACACCCGCTGAATTCATAACATGACACCCCTCATATGTCAAGCAAAATGCTGGACTATCTACATCACACAAAATTATCGCTGTGGGTAATGGATAAATACTCAACGAATTTGAAAAATCCCAATGTTGAGGGGCTATATTCAGAGGAAAGGGTGAGAGATGTCCTTGATCGAGGAGTGTCCTGGTAAGACGGCGCGCGGTATGGATATCGGGGTCGATTTCTGGAGGAGGGGTGGAAGAGGGAATTGAGGAGGGAGGTGGTGACATATCTATATCTTCATCTTCGTCGTTTTCGGGGTTTGACTTTTGAGATGATTTGAGAGTGACGGCTGTGCGACGTAGTCGTCCGCTTACATCGTCGCGAAATACGACCAGTTCGCAACTCATGCCGAATAAACTGACTCTTGCTGGGTTACTCGTCCAAATGGCCTCTCCATCTCCTTTCTTCCCTTTTTCTTTCTCCATTTCAGTGTTTGCGTTTGCGAAAGCACGTTTTATGCGGGAAGTGAACATTTCCGGTACGGGTTTTCTAGGCAGAGGAACAGTAGAGCCGGATGAGAAGGCTGAGACCCATGCGTCGTTGGGACCGGGGATAAAGATGAATGTTGCTGTACTAAGAAGGGTAGGGTATTCGGAGAGAACGGCGGCCAGGGAATCAAAATATTCTTTATATTCTATAGAGCCTCCTGACCCGCCTCGAGCGAGTACGGCATGGGAGACAAAAGAGCCGAGTAGGATGAAGGTCATAGGTGTGCAACCTTCTGGTTCAGATGAGTATAGAGAGAGGATTTTCTTGAGAGCTTGAAGGGTTTGCGGAATGTCGAGATGTACATCACCAAGAACAACTACACGGCCTCTGGATGGTGGCGGGGGATCGTCTGTATCTGGTTCAGGGGGGGGAGGCCGAAGGAGCTTTTGCTCGAGTCGTTGCATTTTGGTACCTAGGGCGCGGGAACTACCCACGCCAAGAAAGTCTACCCATCCGAAACCGCCGCCGGCTGTGGTATCTCCCTCACCGCTTGTGCCTAGAGTCACATGACGGCGTTCGGGAGGAGGATGGCCGATAAAAAAGCCTATGAATTTACCGGAGATAGTACCACCCACGCCCCCATTTCCACCAAGGCGAGACGATGTCCCAGTTTCATCTTCCTCGTATGTGCCGTCTACGAGTACCATCATTCCAGGAGCAAACCAGGCACTATCTTCAGGGATGGCTGTTGCGTGTGTAAGATCGAGGGCGATGCTGCCCGTCAGGTCATTTATCGCCAGGGTTCCAGTAGGAGAGATACTGAGAAGGCCGAGGAGCATGTGAGTGCTGCGATTGCGACCGAGAAGGTTAGCTATCGGCGTTAATTTGTATGATTGTTGTTGGGTGGTAATGGTGGATGTGCTACGTTGAAGGGAGGCATTGCCGCCTTGGAAAGCGGGCGTTTGGAAGGACTCATTGCGGAGGAGACGTTGATGGATAACATTATAGCGGTTTTGGAAGAGGAGTGTTTTATGGGACGCAGGTGGAAATAATGAAGGTTTGGAGGTATCTCTGTACTGCATTAGTCGATTCGCAAGAAAGTCCACCAATGAAACATACCTATCGAAGTGCTTTTTAGCAACATTATATACTAGTCGAGGTTGCTCGAAAGCATCAATGACTTTTAACCACTTCCTTGGATCCCTCAGGCTATCCTCATCTTCCTCGTCGTCTACCTCCAATGTTGACATTCCCAAACTCGAGTGACTATCCTCTCTAGGTATATTCCCCGGCCGCAGTCCAAGTCTGGTATGATTGACCTCTCCATATTGTGATGAACCCAATACCAAACTATTCTGCCGGCTTAATTCTCTTCCTACAACTATCCTCCCACCACTCATATTCCCTTCCAAAGCTTTCAAAATTTCTTTCAATTCCGTCCCCTCTCCATCGACTATTACACCACCACTCCTATTTTTCCAACTCTTTGCAACCTCCTCCAGAACTCTCTCTGCCAATCCCTCCTCCCTCCATCCTGTCCCACAATGCTTTCCAATAAAAGTAGCCAACACTTGTAATGCCGACGACGTCAATGTCAAACTATGCTTTTTTGTGAAAGTGCGAAAAGCTAATGGTCTTAATGTCGCAGGTGGAAGGAGAATTGGCAGGATAGTCACTTTTGGTATAGGAACTGCAGCAGCATTGAATGGTCGTATAGGATGTACAGGAGTTGCGAATGCAGGCGATGATGAGGGGATGGGATTCGGATTTGTAGCGGGGGTAGCAGGAGGTTTGAAGAGCGGAGGGGCTTTTGATTTCGTTGTAGGATTTAGGCGACCCATAATATCAATTCGTCTTTTCAAAATTCCCTATAGATTGTCGTCTTGATCGTTCTCAATCACGCATTTTGTAAATTCACATTTGCGTCATACATTTGTTTAATATTTTGCTCAAGGCTTGTGAGACGCGTTATTGACGCGTAAAAGTTAAAGTGCTTTCAAGTTTCGCGTAAAGCTCATGTAATCCCTGCAAGTCTGGTCCTCCAGCATCTTACGACTCTGAGCTTCAAAACAAGCTATCATTCTATTCACTCATCCTAAATTCATTTCTATATCACATCCTAACTTACCTTTTATCAATTGTTTGTGTTCTACAATTACTAGTTGAGCAACAAGATTGAGTTTCCGCAAAGTTCTCTCAATTACTTCAATCGCAGAACCTAGAATCCCACCCGCTCACCCATAAAACTACAATGGCGGAACCAATTGAGCCACCCATCACTTTATCCATGCAAGCATCTGCGGATCTGGAAGCTTACAATTCGGCCAAAGTATCTCTCGCCGAATATTGCGCAAAGGGAA
Source organism: Sclerotinia spermophila (assembly GCA_038090695.1). Lineage (NCBI taxonomy): Eukaryota > Fungi > Ascomycota > Leotiomycetes > Helotiales > Sclerotiniaceae > Sclerotinia > Sclerotinia spermophila. The sequence continues at coordinate 51,516 of JBBMOJ010000260.1, read as the reverse complement.
CCGCTGAATATGCGCAAAAGCGTTATGACGATGCCGTAGATCACTATGCACAAGCTGCCGAATTGCAAGCTGAAATCAATGGAGAAATGTCTCCAGAGAATGCGGAGATTCTGTTCTTGTATGGAAGAGCACTGTTCAAGGTTGCGCAGCAACAAAGTGATGTCTTGGGCGGTAGAGCTGGAGGTGAGAAACAAAAGTCCAAGAAGAAGAATGGCGCAAAGAAAGTAGATACCATTGCAGAAGAGGATGAGACCTTGAAGACGGAAGATGAGAAGAAGGATGAGACTGGAAAGACAGAAGCAGAAGAAAAGGCAGATAAAGTTGCCGAGGAAGAGGTTGCGATAATTGCAAATGGAGGCGCTGCCAAGAAAGAAGAGAGTTCTAGCACAAATCCCAAAAAGCCTCTATTTACGTTCACGGGAGATGAGAATTTTGAGGACTCAGATGAGGAGGAAGAAGAAGCGGAGGAAGAGGACGAAGAAGATGATCCCCTCAACATTGCTTTCGACATCCTGGATTTGACCCGTGTATTATTCGAGAAAAGATTGCAGGCGGATGAGGGAGAGGGCAAGGGAAAAGAAACCGGCGATAATGCTATGACTACCCATATTAAGGAAAGACTTGGGGATACGCGTGATCTCTTAGGAGAGATTTCTCTTGAGAATGAAAGGTGCAGGAGGTCCATGCTATGAAATTGTCATCAATTGCTAACGTTTCTATAGATTTCCAGCAGCAGTAGCAGATTTCAAGGAATCCCTTGCATTGAAAAAAAGTCTTTTCCCAGAAGAAGATGAACAAATTGCCGAAGCGCATTACAAATTATCCCTCGCCCTCGAATTTGCATCAATTACACAAACCGAAACCGACGATAAGAAGCCTAATACAGGAGCCGACAACGTCGACGAGGAAATGAGAGCAGAAGCTGTTAAGGAATTGGAACTGGCGATCAAAAGCACCAAACTTAAGTTACATAATCAGGAAGTTGAATTGGCAGAGTCGGCCGTGTCAGAAGACAACGATGTCACAAGACACAGAATCGCCGACGTTAAAAGTATCGTTGCGGATATGGAGCTTCGTGTACGTTATCTCCTTCTTTCCGTACAGATCTTCTTCAGAAATTCCATATCGAGCGCAATTTGCTAATACCCTATTCCACAGCTCAAAGAACTCCGCGCTCCACCAGTCGACATCAACCAGGCTCTCGCTTCAGCACTTGGTCCAGCTGGCGCACCCCAATCCAACGCTATGAGTGGCATACTAGGAAATGTCCTCGGCGAATCTGCATCTGAGACTGCTGCACGCGTTGAAGAAGCCAAGAAGACAGCTACGGATCTAACAGGTTTAGTGAGACATAAGAAAAAGGAAACTAAAGATTTACCAATACAAGCGGGTTCAAAGAGAAAGGCAGAAGAAGAGCCAGAAGTTGAAGGCGAAATTAGTGATGGGGCAAAAGAGAAGAAGGCTAAGGTTACTACTGTAGAGGAAACTATTGAAGCTGCTTAATATTTTGGGGAGCGAGTTCAAATTGGAATGAAAAGGAAAAAATACTTTTTACGATCACAGAACGATTGGACTTAACAGTGGAAGGAAGCAAGGCGAGCATGTAATAAGAATAACTGGTGCTAGGCTGGCGTCTATTTGAATCACATAGGATACTATGGGTTATCTCCAGTGATCCTTTCGATTGTATGATGAATGACAAATATAATTGCAATCATGACACGAGAATGGGACGGAGAATCCAAATTGGCATTCTCAAATTTTGTTATTTTGAATAAGATAGAGAGTGAGATACAGAGTCAGAGTCAGTGAGTCATTTCATATTAAACATGGATATGGATATCGATATGAATTTGATGGAAGGTATGAGATGGTACACTAGATATCAATCTTGGTAAGAAACAAAAAAAAATCTAGAGATTGTGCATGAGATACCAAAGGGAATCAATCTAATTGCGTGATCTGACTGGGACTCAGTGGTGTTGTATATTACTCCCCGCGAGCTCTTCATCAAGCTCACCCGGAACGCAGTAAGAATAAAAAGAAACCTCCAATCCTCTCCAACAGCTTTGATAGCCGTATATTTCAATCCAACTGCGCGTGAAGAATCGAAATGACAAGTTTCTTCACACCTTGTTCCTTATATCACAATCACAATCTCAATCCCAAGCAACGAAATCGTGGAATGGAATTACAAGTTCGTGTAATACTTACTCATCGAATGCTATATTTATATACTATGACTATTTATATACCTATCAAGAGAGCCTATGGTTCATGATACTCGTACTAATTATTCATTTCCCAACCCATCGCCTTCTCATTCCATTCCATTCCCTTCCCTTCCATTCCCAGCCATCGAGATCCCTTGAAAACTAATCGCCAAACTCCATGCTATACCTAACATTACCATCTAACAAACCTAGAAGACAGCAACAATACGAGGACCCAATGCTGACTTTGGTCTGCTCAGTTGTATCTGAATAAATACTCATCTTCTCGTGTTTTCTCGCATCTCATCTGACTCCAGAATTAGTTCCCAAGATTACCGTCTCTCATTTTTATTACTTCCTCTCCTACCTCAACTCTAATACCCCCTCATCTAACACTCCAAACAACAACTCCACTTCCCTCTGTACCTTTCCAATTTCCTCTGCCAACTGCCCCGTCACCAGGATGAAAGCATACAAAATTTCATAATCTTCATCTTTGACTGTAACTGCTTGACTTGCCCTTCTCTGCGCCCCCATCCCTTGCAGCTCCAATCCTCCAGAGTTTGACAACCCATCATCATCATCGTTTATTTGCGTCGATTCATCCTCATTACTGCGGCGATTACTAATCGACATGTTTTTTCTATATTGGAAAATCTTTGCTAAGAGGCGATCGCGGGAATGAGCCGTGCTGGGAAGACCATCTGTTAGGAGAGGGTACTCGAGCTTCATTGAGGAAGCCATGACTATTTATCATTAGTATCTTGTTTATTTGTAACCTTGAATTGGTGAAAATGACAAACCTTGAAACAAATGGCTAATCCTCGCACAAAGCTGTGCTCTTTCATCTTCCGTAAATTTCAATAATAAAGCTTCACCCTCACTAGCTTCAGCATTCTTTTGAATGACTACATTCATAGCATGAAAAGCATCTAGCATCTTAGTCGTAGCTTCGATTATTCGCCCATAAGTAGCAGCTGGGAATGGGCCTCGAAGTTCGAACTCGCTTGTGGCCGAGCTTCGAAGTTTGTCAAGTACGAATATATACCTTTGAAATTCGAATTCTTCTCTCAAATTCATATATGCGAATTGAGACTCTCCTTCTACAATTGTAGATAGAGGATCCCTTTTCCAGACGAGACCCATGCGTAACCACAGAAGTGACAAACCTTCTTTGAACTTTTGTCTTGCTGAAATTGGCCATACAACTCTTGTGATAATCAAACCCCAGATACAACCTGCAAGAACCGCAACGACTCTATGAAATGCAATTTCGGTGATGATAGGTCTAACACCGCCTTCGTCATCATCGTGATCGGAATCCTTAACTGACAAAGAGTAGGCGTATAAACAAGAAAGATTGTAAGTAAGCATGATAAAGCGACCGAAGGGACCATTGCCTTTTGCAATAATAATGTAGAAACACGGCAAACTGACAATCCATCCACAGAAAGCTAACGCGTAAGGATTTCCAGCACAAATGACCCATACCACACATGCGATCACGGCGCCGATGAAAGTACCAATGAAACGAGCCCAGCCAGTGGTATTAGATGCTCCAATTGTCATACTACACACCAGCATATAAGATAAAAGACCCCATTCTCCTCGGTAATGCTGATATATTGGTCTTGTCCCGGGTATGAAAGCAAAAAGAGCATAAAGAGCAGCTCCAAAGCCAACTTTTACGGCAAACCGAACTAGAAATTGGTAAGCAGAGATTGTAACCTTAATTTGGGCGACACTCACTATCATCACGATCTAGGAATCGCACCATACGCATTGCCTTCCGTCGCATGACACCTCCCTTGGACTCCGAGTTGATCTTGGCAGTGATTTCTACCTTTCGATATCCGAGTCTGGTACGTAAAGGATCAGGGATATCTTTAGGTAGTTCTGCGTCTACATTACTCGCAATAAGTTGTTCCTGCTCTTCAATATTGATAGCATCTGCTTTGAATTGGCGATTAGACTTTCGCCAAAACATCAACCATTTCCACGAACGATGTTTAGGACGCTTTACTTCTTCTTTTAATTCTTCTAGGATTGCCAAATAGTTTTGCATCTCGCTTGCAAAGTCTTGTAGGTTGAAACTAAAATGACCGCAACTTGCAGCCACCTCTTCAAAATCAGCTTCAATACTTTCGGGACGGGTTCTATCGAGTTCTTTAGATTTGTAAAGTTCCTTGAGTGCTTGAGCTCTTGCATTGCTGTAGAGTTTTCTACACATCCGTTGTTAGTTTCTGGGCCTATGAAAGTAAATTGGCTATCCTTACAATGCTTCTGTCAGACTTGATCGGAAATGCTCATTTATAGTAATGTAGTATTCGGGACCTTCGGCGAACGGCAGCTCTTCTAGGATTTGCGAGAGTGTATATGCGAGCGACTTCATTGACGGGCCAAGGTGAAGGATGAATCGTCCAAAAATTTCCGATGGAGTTCGGACCGTAGGCATAGCTATACTCGATAAAGTGGTTTCAGTACCTTGCCGAGTAAGTAACTTAGGCCTCTCTGATATGGCATCAAGATCACTGCCTTCTTCTGATGCTTCCTCGATGGCCCCAAGAACTGCAAATCGATCTGATTTGCTACTGATAGGCCGGCCAAGGGAATTCATTTGAGACGAATGGAATCCAAATGAGCCCGTTGGGGTTGCACTGCCTATTGGAGGTTCTTGAAGTAATGAAAATTGTGTCATTGCAGCACTCCGTAATCCTCCAATGGATTGAGCAAGTGTTTGCATGCAACCAACAAGCCTTGCTTCAATTGCATATTCTTTTTCGGTGCCTAATATATAATGTTCTAGTTTTGCCTCTTTTAGATTCTTTGTGAGCTGAGTAAAGACTGATTTATATTGCTTTTGAGCTTGATCAAAGGAACTCGAGCGCAAATCAGTTTCCGAACCACTAAGAAATCCTCGAGTAATCATAGTAAGCATATCTCCAAATGAGTCTGTGGTCTTGATCATGCTTTCTCGAAGCTCTGCTCGAGCGGATATTGGCCATGCCTTTTACAGGTTAGTGTTAACTTTAACAGTTCAGTTGTTGAGAAGAGAATGACTAACCAACAAACTGACGATTGACGTTGAAACCATACCCATGATAACCATTTTCATGACCTGCACAATTTTATCATTCGAGAAAACACCTACTTGCACCGCATTCTCTTTTGTGAGGACCGTAATGATAGCCAAACTTGCCAGACTACAAGCAACACTAACCAATGGAGCATTGTAGGCCTGCTTGAACCAACCGATAAATCCTAGACCTCCTCCACAAAAAACTATGAGAATAAGGGTATAGCCAAGCTCTATCAGGCCCAATTGAGTTTCGCAGTACACTGAGACCGCCATGCTCGACACCGATATGAAGACCGCGTATAGGAATGCCGATATGCCCAGTATCGCCGCTTCAATCATGGATCCCGATGATCTCGCAGGGTGAAAGTATACCGTGATTGTAGCCACCATATGTTTTCCATCTTGTTGCCCTAGAAAGTTTGCCAAGTGTGGTGAAAAAGTCGCCAAGCTCCCAAGTGTGTATGCTAACGAGCATTTCAGAATTCCTTTTCCAGTAGGGGATTTTATCCATTGTGCAAATTCCTTTGAGGATTGAACACCATTAGTCCAACCTCTTTGGAATATGTTTCTATCTTCTCCCCTCAAGTTCAGACCCAAACCCACACCTTCATCATGTGGATATGATCGCGCTGGTCCGTCGAACCCAGAGGGACTGCGTAGAGTAATTTGTCTGCGAACTCGTTCTCCTGTACTAGGTAATACAAATGTTCCATTCCGTAATTTCTATTTCAACGTGACACCAAATTAGTCCCGAGCCTATTCTCGTGCGCAAAGCTTATTGCAACATACCCCTCGTTTTGCACCATTCTTTCCAAATCTTCTATCTCGTTGACTGTCTCTATTCACGGGTGAAGCGCTAGATCCTTCAATAGCCGGTGGCGAGGAACCCATTATAGCTATTTCCGTTCTTTCATAGCTTGTTGTTTGTTACATAAATATTCGGAATTGTTTGAAGTTGAAGTTGGAGTTGGAGATCTGAAATTCTTGGTGGCGCAGGTTGCAGCACTAAAGTACAGCTACCCCGGATTCTTTGTTAGGCGCTAAGGGGCCCCAATGTAAGACTTAAATAGCGTAAGAAACGAATGAAGTTGTTATGAGCATCCAACAATAATAATAAGGGCAAGTAAAGGGAAAGAAAAGAGAAAAGGGAAGAGGAAAGAAAATATTTGTTTTTGTTTGTTATCAACACGAAAATGAATTTTCTCCCAACTCAACATGGATAATTACAAATTTGGTGGTTTCTATCACCGCCTACACATTGATGAGCTATCCTATCCCAAACGGTACATCGCGACATATATCCTACCCTAATCATCAAGTCGCGTGGTGATCAGCCGGGGTTTAGTGTAATGCGATTCCAGGATTTGGATATCATCACCACTCAATGCTATTCTGCTACTCAGCCAATGCTGTACAAGCAAGTCCGCGTGGACAATTTAGTTGAGCTTCAAATCGCTATAAGCCTCACCTGATTTCATCTCATACCGTATACCGTTCGTTGTCCCTCACCACCTCAGCTCTACAATACACATTCGCTCACTGTTCAATGTTCAGCGTTTCAATGGTTGCACGGATTATTCCTTATGTTACACTTGGAGAGACTCTTCAAGAGCAGTGAACATTCTTGCTCATTCCAACTTCTTGGGGACAAGAGACACGGCATCAAATCATTCACTACAGTCTTCTGAATATCAAACCCAGCATTGCCTTCTTAGTAGCACTAAGAGATGCATCGGTATCAGCTATACATATTTCCTCCCAGTTTCCTCTAGTACTACTGGGTCTAAATTCCCGACGCAGTACATCTAATAATCTCCAGTTGATTTCTTTATTTCTCATTCAATTATCTGACGCAAATCTAGAAGCAGAGTTGCTTTCCTGACCGGTGAGCTCTTCTCTCAAGTTCATGTAATTGTGGGTTTGTTAGTTCTCTCCACTTGGGTAGATTTAGACTTTGCTACACTAAGGTTAATGGCCCATGTTAAGGTACAAAAATGTAAGATTACACTAAATAACTATACATTCTATTACCGCCTCTTGCCAGAGTGTCTCAACTGAATGACCTAATATAATAGACTTTGACCTAAATTCATTTCTGTAGGATGCTAGTTTCTCAGAAATTGAAAATTTTGTGGTTTAGCAAACGTTGAATGCATTATTTGAATTTGAGAGTCGAAGGAATGATTAGTTGGGATATGTCATTCACAGCTGGAAAATTCTGTTTTCCATGGCCCTCCCTAGATTACCGTGATGGCCAACATGCATGTTCGAAGGATATGTGTTTGAAGCATATAGACAGGTTTAATTTGTATATCTTCTTCATCCCTACCAAGAATCCACTTTCGCATTTACTTCTCATTACACATTCATTTCAAAATTCTCCAACTCCACTTAGCTCATAGGAAGATTCTCAGGAAACATTCACCTCACCACTCAACTCAAAAGTTTAAATCTCTAATCATTACGACTCCCAATATGGCAGCGCGACCAAATGGAAACTATCATCCTGCTACTTTCAAATCTCCGAATCTAAAAATGATAAAATCTAATACCTTTCCAGCAAACTACAACAGCGGTGAAGCAGCACCTATTCTCAAAGAGGCAAGGGCACTGCAGAAGAAGCATGGTGATGATAGAATTGATCGTATAGATCATGCATACAAGAAGAGAGCTCATAAACCGAGTGATGTGGACACGCACAAAAGCTCTCGGAATGGTGATGTCGGTACCACGAACAAGACAGCGAAGAACATTGGGAGGAAGGCCGGAAAAGAGGAAGGTGATTCCACAGGGAAGGGAAACCGCTCTCGACTTAGCGATGCTTTTTCTGGCTTGAAGTCGAAAGTGAAGAGAAGATGAAGAAGAAGGTTTGGGTTTGCTGAGGATGATTTGCAATTCGTAGCATTTGTTGAGGGGCTTTGGACATAAAGCTAATATAGGATGAGATGCTGTTTTACCTCACGCGAGCTAATTGAATAGGATAAGTGATCATGATTGAAGTCACAGGATATTTGACTGTTATAATTGGCGATAATTGTACTTTGATTGTTTTATTAGCATTTGAATGCAGTCGCAGACATTGACGACGAACCATGCATAATCATCTTCGCGAATTGAAGTGTTTTTTTGATCACATATTCTTCGGTTATTGAGTACTAAAATTGTTCCGAAATATGAATATTCAGTATTCATTTATCTGGGACTTATTATAGAGTTGCAAAATCACGCAAATTGCTGTCTACCTACAGGCTAGAATGTCTGGCCACTGACAGGGTGGCCCTCAATAAATTGCTTCATTCTCTTGCCCCCAAAAAGTTCCAGTCGTCAATAGGCCATTTTAAGGCAGAGACCCTAAAACTTTACAGCCAAACTAACTCAAGCAGTGCAATCTATTCAAGGCCTCATTATAAAAGTATATCTAAAAGTCCGCCTACATAAAAAGCACAATGCAATCTCACCTCCACTTCCTCATCAAACAACTCAAAACATTCCACCAAAGGCCCAATTTCATACCTTAGTATACCTGAAATCACTGCCATGACTTCTCCCCCGACCAGGTCTACATGGTAGAGCCCCTCGTTCCACCCATCAAGCCGTTTCCAAAACTCCAACCCTCCCAGTGAATAATGATCACATCAAAGCCAACCCCGTTGAACAGGAAAGTTCTCGTATCTCCAAGCCCGCCGGTACAAACAGCAGTGATTATAGAGGTGTAGAGCCGGCAGCGGATGATCATAAGCGATGGCGTGGCAATTCGGAGAGTTTGCGTTTGATGGATGCTGTGGTTGGGATCGAGAGAACTCGTGATATCCCACGAGATTGACTGGGAGAGAAGATAAAATTGGAGAAGGGGAAGGGAATGGAGGAGAAAAAGACAGTTGTAAGGGATAGAGAGGGAGATAAGAAGGACAGTAAAAAAGGTGGGATATTTGGATGTTTTAAAAAACATAAATCGGCAAAGATAAAGAGGTAAGTCGAGCCTTGAGAGGGTTGAAACTGGCTTAGGGGTAGGTGGTTTTGGAAGGTTTATCTGAGAGTGCCATGAACCGGGCGTTTGGTTGCAGAACTTGTAATGTTTGTTATTTGTATTCAAGCTTGCTCTATCAGATTGGTGTCGATATATACCACAGAAACTCGTCCAAAAAGAAAGAACAGTAGCCATACTTCCGCCCTCGCATCTAACATTGAAAACGAGTTTCTGTCTCAACTTCATCTCATGCGAACACCAGGCTCAGGTGAATTACGTTGAAAAACATATTTTCTGGAACTCCAGAAGAGATTGATTCTTTCCGTGAATGAGGGCTCTCGCTAGAAAAAGGAAGAGCAATCATGATATTATGGGTATTGGCTTCAAATTATGGCATAAACCATTTAAACCGACCACTTCCTTATTTTGTCACAAACACATCTTTAATAAGCTCGATCAATATTTTTCTGATTCTAGAGGGATTAAGCCCTCTTCAGAAGATAAGGTTAGTTGATACGCAGGTGGTGACCAGCAACAGCTAATAACGGATAAAATTTTGAAAAAATATCATTGATGAGACGAATAATGAAGATCCTCTAATAAATCGAATCCCAATTCATAGCTCTTCGAACTGTCCGCTGCTAATATCTCCTGTGCTTCAGAATTATGAAAACGGGATCTTTTTGAGAACTATTTTTCTGTCTCGAAATCTTTGGAAATGGCCTGCTTTTCTTCAGTTCCTAATTCATCAAGTTGCTCAAGAGTGGTGTTATCACAAAACATGTCCAGCTATTTGCTGAATTTGATTTGCTTGTTGGTAATCTTGTTAATCTCATTCAACCATCAGTCTGCAGATTCTATTTTTGAACTCACTATCTGGCCTCGGTCCTTTGCTGAGGCCGATTTAAATCGAAGGAGCGACGACCGAATCCAACTGATATCCGCAGGCGTCTAAAAGATTCAACAAAATGAAAAAGAAATCGGGAATACCGACAGGATCATTGTAGAAAATTCAGATTTTTTTGCATACGCTGTCTAAACTATGTCAGAATATACACAAGCAGGTACGAAACAAAATGCAACATGAATGAATGATTAATTGAAAACAAGAAGCGAATGTGGTTTAATTTGAACATGATCTGCACACTCTAGACACTCGAGATACTGTGACATTTGGTTGTGAGCCGTATGAGCTTACCTAAGCTCGTCATCAGTCATAGTTACCAGAGCCATGTGTGCATCATGAAACAAGAGAGTTCTTTATTTGTCGAAGGTTGAAACCATGTTTGATTGACCATGACTGTGGTAAGCGCTGGAATCAGGGCCCAGATATTGAAATAACGGTGATTCCGATGCGAGTTTTCCATCGAAATGAATACAGAAAGGTCTCTCCGGTTGGGCCATGTGCACAGCAAAGGGCCATGGACGTGAACAGCCAGCATAAATGTTACAGCAGACATTACACCTCTCCGTCTTGGCTATGAGTTGGTGTATGTTCAATAACGTGTATTGGTCTCACCACCCTAAAGTGACGTAGAGGGGCCGGATCTATCTATGTTGGCGTTGTAACCACCATGTATATCTTAAACAATGCTGGCAGCTCAATCTTTACTCGAGTTAGTTAGAACATCCATTCCAAGACAAAATCATCCTTTCACTTGGATATGTCTACTTCGGATTTTTGATTTTGCTTTCGGACAAGAATTTCCTAGAGCTGCTAAGCCGTCTAGTACCATGGCACCCACGCCGCCCGCTGGAACGGAGAGAACCATTTTGGGAGGGAGTCTGAATATCAGACCTCCTCCCAATCCTGAACAAAAGAAGCGCGAAGCACAAAACGCCGCAGCCAAATTAGATCAACAAAGTTCTACAGCTGCACTAAAGCCTGAGAAATTTTCCCTGGGAGGAAGCCTTCCTGGCTTAAAATGGCCTCTCACTGCAGAAGAAAGACGCAAGCGTGATGCAGAGGCTGCGCAATTAGAAATTGATAAAAAAGCGGCAGAAGTAAAGACCAAAGAAGAAGAAGAAAAACGCCAAGCCAAAGAAGCTGCAGATAAAGCTAAAAGAAGGGAAAAGATTTGGGACATACGTGATTTGCATCATCCTAGCACCCCAGAAGGCCAAGATAGTCATCAATGGTTTCGGGATCCCGATAATCTGGAATATAGAGCACTGATATCAGACCCAAGGGCGCGAGATGCGACGCGGACCCTTTCTCTCTCTCAATGGGAAAAATGGAAAAGAGATCAGTCAGGAAGATTTGAAGATAGAGGGAGGAATATAAGAACCTCTTTTCCTCCACGTGGACTTGCAAGAAGTACCCAACGGGAAGAATCTCCACCTGGCGTTCGACCCAAAAAAGCTGTACGACCACCAAGAGTAAAGCAAGATTTTCAAGACTTTGCGAGTCCCCGTAAACACGGAGGTCAAGACCCGATAGACACAGGAACTCGCGAAAGATCCAAGGTACGGAGTAAAAGCACCCAAAGACGAAGAGACGACTCATATGGACACGGCCTACCTAATCGTCCTCGTGATCAACATAGGAGCAATCAAAAATCAGGAGAGGAGGTTGAAGCAGAATATAGAAATAAAAAGAGAACTAATCATCTTGGGGAGCCCGATAAAGATAAAAAGAATCGCCAGAGGGATGAAAATTACGACCAGATAATGCGAGAAAAGGAGCAAAAAGAAGCTGATGCAAAGGCGCATGAAATAAGAAGAGCAACGACTCATGGATGAACATTTCAAAAATAAACGCAAACAGGATAGAGAAAAGGAGAGACAGAAAATAGAAGAGCAAAAAAAGGAGGAGCGCCTTTGTGAGGCACATCGCGCAAAGCAGGCAGCAAAACGTAGACAAGAAGAAATTAAAAAGCAACAAGAAGCAGACGAAGAGGAGCGCCTTTGGAAGGAGCATCAAAAAAAGCTAGCTAGACAAGCAGAGAAAGAAAGAATCAAGAAGCAAAAAGAAGAAGAGGAAAATGAACGCATATGGCAGGAGCATCTCAGAAAGAAGAGGGCAGAAGAAAATGGTGCTCATCGAGGAGCACCTTACAGTGAAGGAGTCAGACGAGAGGATATGGCGACACAAGGCAGAGACAGAGACAGGGGAGGAGACGAAGGGAGGAATAGGGATAATAATGCCAGACGTAGAAGTAGAGATCGGGATCGGGATCGTGATAGAGAAGATGGGGGCAGAGACAGAGGTCTCAGACGTAGGAATACAGATAGAGAGGATCAATATGAACCAGAATATGCGCCAGCGCCACGCCGGGATCCCCGTCTTGATCCTGGCCCATTTGCCAACGAAGATTGGACCGCTAGAGGCAATGGAAGACGCTATGCTGCGGCCCCACCTCCAACATTATACCCCAGTGGACATCAGGGAGATCCGTACAATGACCCGAATTATTTCAATCCAAGAGTCAGAAGGTAACTATTGCCACAAAGACTCATCGATGTTACTTTCGGAAATAGAATTCAGAAGTATGAATTGGTTATTCAACTGATTGAATCATTGCTACCATCCATAGATGTACTAGAATTATTATTATTGTTTTTCCCCTTCGTCCATCTCATTGTGTACAAACACTATGATAAACCGATTTTATTTCCCCTTAAAAGCGGAATTTCATGGTATCAAAAAAATAAGATCGACCGACTTCTTTGCTGTGAAATGAAGGATATTGCAGGTAAGTACTGAATTGTAGTGGAGATTTTTATCCTCTCGAGGATGTTGAGAGGAAACAATCAAAGGGACCAAAAGCACAAATGTCAAAATGCACAATCATGTTATCAGTAAATATGTCTATTGTTTTATCTAGCCATTCAAAAGTAGCAATCCAACATTGCTACAGACTTTTTGAGATTAGAATCCGGAAGTATTCCTTGGAGCACCTCACGAAGATCTCGAGGTCCATTGGTGCAACAATGATTCACAATTGTACCATCATTCATTCGCACATCTACTCCACCATCTGCCATATTAATTCTCCAATTGCTTTGAACTTCGCGCGCCATCTCTTCCATAGCAACGTTGTTGCCTACCTTCCCAATCTCAAAGTGTTTGAATTGGCCGATGTCTTGGTCGCTCTCAAAGTATGATAGTGCCGCTTCCACAAAGCGATCGAAGCATTCGAATACATCACCCAGACCAATCTCGGAACTAGCATTTAGGTTGTACAGATACGGCCTGCAGGCACGCCAAAATCGAAAGATGACAGCAATAATACCTTGGTGACTGGGATGTATAGCTTCAACGGTATGACCAAATTTACCGTAGTGACTACTAAGACTATTGAAAATATGTTGTAGCAGAGTTTTCATATGAACCATGACTTGCCCGACTTGCTGCCCGCTCAGGACGAGGCGTTGAAAGGCTTTCGATGCTGCTACCATGTAGACTTCGCATGCAAGCCAGCCAGCTTCGTTTTTGAATGCAACTTCCAGTGTAGAAGGTATAATATCAGCCAGCAAAAATTCCAGCATGTCCGTCTGTCGTGCACCCTTCGAAATTCGACTAATATAGCTGTAAAGTGCATCTGTTGTCGACAGTGAACTTCTAAATCCATTCCAGAGATAATATATTAACCCATTCCGTGCTTTTTCTCGTTCCGAAGACAGTTGAAGTGTATATGATGTTAAGCCTGCCAAGTAAAGAGTAGGATCCGTTTCTGGGGGCCAGTATGCAAGAGAATGGCGGAAGAAGAATTCTAAGGGGGGACAGATATTGCTGCAATGAGAACGGATCTGCGAGACAATTTCTTGCACAAAGCTCACATACTCTTCATGAGCAGCAGCGTTGGTACTTTGGAGCGTTTGCAAGTGCTGCTGCATTGAAAGCATAATAGAATTCAACAAGCTCGAGAACTTAGTTTTGATACTCTCTCTGGTTACATTACCAAAAGTGGAGACAAGCAATGCTTGCTCAGAGAAAATCTTCTGGATCCTAGAAATAGCACCTGAGATGGTTAACAAAGGTTCAGATCATATACACTGAAAGCTTACTTTTGATCAAATATTGATTCTTTCTTGCAGAAGGTGCTTGCTCCTGGAGAAATTGGGAGGATGCATCGTATATAATATCGCCCGCAAGGAGAAAATGCCCTTGCTTAAATAGTTGATAAGTCAGGGCATTTTCCCACCGAAGTTCATGTTGTGGCTTGGCAAGAGCTACCATCCATTCTGATCCAACGTCGAAATCAGAAACCTACAAAGGTGTTAGCCAAATTAAAAGCGCTTAAAGACACCTGGGAGGGTTTACATCAGAATGTAATGATTTTGTGTGCTCAAGTAGCTCACTGAGAAACAGCGGCCAGGCTACATGTGTGCAATGCGATTGCTCACGACGTTCAAAGACGGCGTTTACACCGACGGTTAGAAAGGCCCTTGGAGACTAATATTGCCGTTAGCAGAATGTTAGAGTATCGGTGCTCGAGATATCATACATAAATGCCGAACTTTATGAAAATGGAGACGAAACGAGCCCAGCATTTAGTCAATCGCCCTATGAAGAAGTAATTTGTTGTATGTTCTAGCGAAGGCGGGCCATCATGCAATATTCTTTGAATTAAGTCTCGGAAGGTTGAAGTAATTGCACGATCAAGCGGCTGACAAAGTTAGCCTGGCGAAGCAATAGATACAAAAGGAGTAAAACATACGTGAAGATAATCATCCATGAACTGCATTTCTTTCGCCCAGTCGGGATCACACTCCAACCCCTGGCTGTCAAATTCTTCATCCCCATCTGGACTAGCTCCAGGTTTGCTCTCTGGCTCTGCGTCATGAAGTTGATGCAGATAGCAGTTGAGAATTTCAATTGCAGATGATGTTAATTCTTGGTCAATTTTATCCTTCGAAGAGCCTGTAAAAAACATCTTGGCAAGCAGATCTAACAGGAATCAGCGCACGAATCTGTCAATAACGAGTCCCGCAATGAATAACTTACCTAGGTTTATGGCATGCTTAAGGGTTGTTGAATTTGTGCATTTTAATGTTGTAATGGTTGCTCTCGCCACAGCTTGGATACAGGACATGGTGCTTCCTCGATTACAGTCAACGTCTGTTTGAAAGGTTCCATCGGATTGAATTTGTAGTTGCCGCCGAACTTGAGTCAATTCGACATATTCTTCGAGCAGACTATTGAAGAAAGAATCCTGCCACGTGACAAATGGTCTGTATGAATCAACAGTGAAACTGGTAGGAATGCTAGACAAGGTGAAACGAGCAAGTCGTTCCCAAGCCCTCAAATTGATTAGAAAGGCTTCATTATGTGAGCGAGCGGCCGAAACAAGCTTCTGCAGTAAGGTGATGGATGGCCCGTAACCTGGTGGGGCAGTCCAGTATACTGTGCAAAGAAGGTCATGATGGTTGCGCAACGAGGCAAGATCACGGTGAAAAATTGCCTCTTCTTTTGGAAATTGTCGATCATGGTTTGGCAAGATTCGCGCAACTAGATTCCTAATACCTTTAGTATCGCCTACTGCACGCTGATGCCTGATGGCAATAGCCAAAATTTTGAGAAAAATATGAAAGCAGCGGTCTTCTGGTTCAATCTCCAATGGAGATTCTATAATCAGATCCTCTAGAAATTGAGGTGACTTATAAACCTCCTCATTTCGCAAATTTGCGAGCTTTTGTAAAGCAAAGCAGTCAAACAGAGTGCCAACCATTCCGCTACACTTCCACCAACCCCATTTCGACATTAGATGATGACATCGACTCACAACTGCTCTGCAGTAATCGTTGAAGCTTAGTGATTGTCTACCATTCGACGTGTAAAGTGCAAATACCCTTTTGATCAATTGCTGAGGAAGTAACCAATTGTCAAATCCATATTCTTGCCAAGAAACTGACGTAACGTAACCATATTCATCGAACCCGAAAAGTGGCAGAAGAGAGAACATGGAGAGCCATAGATTTTCCATTGCATTGGCATCCTGCAACAAACTTATACTTTTGATGCCCAATTGTATGTTTGCAATATCCCAGAACGAAGCTCGTGGAATGTTTGCAGCCTTTAAAACTTGAATGATGATGACCCAAGATTCAACGATGTAACGATCATTTCTTATGCCACCCTCTCTAACAGATAGATATTGTAAGTCATCGTACATTTTCCTTACACACTCCAGGCCTTGCGGTATTAATAGACTGATGCAAGAACTCGCCAATTTCTGCAATAATTCTTCGAGGCAGAGGGTTGATACATGTGCACCAGTTCGAGACAAGCCTAGTAATCGAAGTGAAAGCACCAAAAGTCTAGTAGTGACTTGAATCGCTTGCCGACTTTTCACACTAGATATAGAGCCTCGACATGGATTAAGGCGAGATAAAAAGTCCTCTAGTATCCCTAACATTCGAAGCAAAAATTCAGACATCGACTCAGAACTTGAGAAATTTACACCATGCTGCACATAATCTAAGATGAGATCGGTTGTCGCGATCAAATCAGGCTTATCCAGCCCCTCAGATGTATCAGTCAACTGTTCTGTTAGCCAGTCAATGCAAACGCCTATTTGCTCGGAGACAATGGCATTCCAGGTTCCCCACGTAAAGACCTTGTCTCCTAGTTCAATCGAGGTCGCAGGCTTTTCATCGTCCGACGATATGAGGCCTATATTGTTTAGAATATTTGCAAAGAGGCCACTGCCAAGGAAGGTCGTCTCATGGAAATATATCCCCGTCTGTAGTGGGAAAATATCAAAGTGATGAGGATACCTTGTGCCAAATTTCCCAAGACCAAAAAGTTTCCCTTGATCTGTGCCTACTTCGCTCAGCGAAGGAGCCAAAAAGGAAGTTATGAGGGGCTCACTCGGCTGACGATAGACAGCTGCATTTGCGTCTAAGCGTTTAGGTAATCGCTTCCGACGTCGAGGCTGCTTGAGCACCTGCTGTGTAAGATTGGTTGACATTGCATCATCATCTTCGTTGGGGACATTGACTTCTATGGAAGGATGTATGGCGTCGTCATCGGCCAAGAAACGGCTTAGTTGAAGATTTCCGCGCTGTAAAGGCTGTTGGCGACTCACACGAAAAAGGGCATCGAGAGTCTTCTTCCTCGGTTCTAAGGTATTGGTAGGAAACTGCTTTGCTTCAAGTTGTGCTGATCGTGCAGATGGTGCTGCAAAATAGAGATTCGAGCGTGCCCGTAGTTTGGTTTTGGTAGTGACCATTGAGCCATTTTTCGTTAGAGGCTCTTCTGGTTCTACATCTCTATTTGCCACGAACCCGTTCATCGAAAGCTGCCTTATTCTGGGCACACGAATCTTCCTTGTATTGGTGTATTCAGTACTCAGCTGAGACATCCGTAGGTTCGCCTGAAGCTTCTTTATGGGTGGTGGAAGCTTCGTTTGATGATTGACAGAGATTTCAGTAAGCGGATATGCGCTAAAATTTTCTATTCTAGGTATATACGAAACATTTTTAGGCCGAATTTTGCGGCTCGTCCAATCTTGCAAGACTGATTGAGCATCAGCAGTGTCTTCGCGAGTCGCGAGCCTGACAAACTTCCGCGTTGGGCTTTGACGTCCAAGTTCCTTTCGTGACCTAGCGCTCCGAGCAGCTACCTTGAGGAATGCCGGTGCATTTGGCTCGAAATAACCAGCAGGCTCAGCAACGTCGATTATGCTAAGCTTGAGCGGTGTCTTCTTGGGCCGTCTGCATCTTGGTTTACTGGCCTTGCGAGTAGCTGGAGCTGTGGCTGTGAGGTGAGAAGTGATCCTCGGCTGGTATGATTGTGGTTGTTGATTCACACCATAAGACGAAGACTTCATTAAACGTTTAGCACTGGGCTGCTTCAATGAATTCTTGGCTACACGTTTGCGACTTTGAGTAGGCAGCATGCCATCAACACGATCATCTTCAATAGCAAACCCGAAAACAGATTCTTGAAATAGACCAGAAGCTCCAGTTCGTTCATCATCGTCCACAATAACTCCATTGAAGTTGTTCTCATCGGGACCATCACTTTCATCAGATTCTAAAAATGCAAGCTGGTTGGCAGGCTGCGTGGAAGCAGTTTGATTGGACCCTCGCACAACAGGAAGAGCAACACCAACACGCTTCTCGTTAGCCTTTTGATTAACTCTTGCTTGAAGTTTGAGTTCTCGTGTTTCTTTCCTTTTTTGATCAAGTCTTAGGTGGGATGCAGGCAGTACGTGTTTCATTTTTTTCTTCAGGATTACCATTTCATCCTCTTCTTCCGAAGAAGAGGATGAAGATGATGAGGAAGAAGCAGTGTCTGAAGATGGGACTTCTATCGGATCGGCAAACGGATCATCTTCATCTAACATTAGCTTTGAAGGTGATGTATGTGAAGTGGCTTTGATGGCACTCGTGATTGGCGTGGGCACTTCTGCCATTCTCCGAGATTGTGGAGAGCTCTGGTCTAACCAAACAGGGGCTGAGGTAGGCGAGGATGTAATAGATATTACACGGGACCTAGGCCACCGTGCAGTTCCTGAACGAATGGGGGAAGAACCAGTCGAAGATGAGCTAGGAAAATCGTAGATGTCTAATCTAGGTTCTTTATCCACAGGTTGAGCTTGGGATGGCAATTTGGGTCGACTTTTAGTTGAGTACTTCTTTGATGACCTTTTCTGCTGAGGCTTTACTGAATTTGACCTCTGTCTGAACAGATCTGGAAGGTCTGGAAATTCCTGGTCGCTATCGTCTTCATTATCCCCCAACGTAAGATTATCTGGCTCCTTGACAGTTTCGCGTACGCTATCTGCTATTATCGACTGTGATGCAGAGTCTCCGGTAAACGTGATGGGCTGGCTTTCTTCCATATCGCCCGTTTCCGCCTCTTCTGGGTCTTGAAAATCCTTATCCCACGATTCTTGATGATGTATGACTCTTCCCCTTCGACTAGGTTCATCTTGGCTTTGTGGAATTCGAACAGGTTTAATGTGGGAAGCCTTCATCCTCCGCTCGTACCGCTGTTGCTCCAACAGAAATGGATGTATTTGCACAGGCTTCCTTTCTCTAAATTGCCTCCTCGGGAGGTAGTCTGGGGGATCAAAAACTGGTTGCGCTTGTGCTGAAGACTCTTCGGGTATCTGCTCTGTAGGCTTCGAGAGTATGGGTTGTTGCACAGAAGGTGAAAGAGGCTGCACCATTGGAGACGAGCGAATGAGGCTTGTTGGAGGCGATGATAGGATACTAGATGCTGGAGATAGAGTTCTAATCCAGCTCCTGGATATCTCATCGACATCTGGTTCTGTATTTGGTTCACGCAAAAATTCAGTCGCTCTATTCTCGATAACTTGCTCTTGATTCTGCTTTACACTGCCTGGGGAGTCCCCGAAAAAGTCTTCTATAGGACTGTCCACAGATTTGTCATTGGCTATATCAAAGGATTGGATCATATCCACAGATGAAGCTTGAGACATTCCGATCCCCTCAATCATGTCTCTCGTGTTCGAACATGGCGCTTCCCCCTCCCTTCTGACATTGTTAATTCTTTCGAGGACATCGTCAATATCATGAAACTCGTCTTCTGCGGCATTGTCTCGTATCTCATGGTGGATAGTACTTTGGGAATCAAATTCCTCTTCATCTTCGGAATCCGGAACCACTCCTTTCTCCTTCCAATTTGCCATTTATGTCGAATAACATGTTATAGTCGTAAGTCATAAATCCTTCTCGAGGCGCGACTACACACGGATAGTTGGTTATTGCCTCTTGAGGTTGACGCGACTGAACCACTTTACGCGACCGATCTTTTACGGTATGCGAGAGAACCACTAATGCAGTTATTAGTCATCTTTCTAAGCCGTGATTCGCTCATGTGAAGACCTTCATTACTCAAAAAAGAATCTCATCAGTACAAACTTTCTGTTATCGGAGAAAACTATGAGTAAAGTTAAGGGAATCTTCCCTTTATTTTTAGCCACAGCCTTTGGCATTGGTAATGGTATGCGGTATAACATTGTAACGGTAACATTCCACTGAGAATACTTTAGGCATCTGGGTTTTTGGACCAGCATTAAAAGAGCAACAAGAAAACAGCTTGCAGGCAAAGTAAGTACAGCTAAAGCTAAAGCTAAGATTGAAACGCGATTTTGATTCATACGGTTGACTGAATCAACATAGGGCAGCCTTTGAACGTCCAGTTCAAACCCAAGAAAGCGAGGTGGCTAGGATGGCAGAAGTAGAAGCAAGTCGAGCCGCTACTACCAAAGCTGTATTAAACCCGTCTAAGATTCCAGAGGCTTCTTGGTGGCAGTCTATTAAGTCTTGGTCAAGTTCTCAGCCAAAACCTAATGGTAAATCAGACTCGGGACTGAAAGAACCAATTACTGAGGCGAAGAAATCATGAGTCTATCACAATTCTTCTTGCACACCTACCATGTTATTGGTGTTGATCTCCAAAACACAAATTATCAGGGTGTTCCTTGGGCTCAATTCCTCCTGGACTGTAGTCCGGTACTTACTGTAACATAGAACGTTTACCCTTTGATCATATGTCCATTACTAGGCCACCAATTCTTCGAAAGAGCAGGTTCGTTGATGGTAAAGTTTTCACCATGTATATATATATATATAAGACGAAAATCAAAGCAGCCGTTCAAATTATGAACGTCGAGAACCCCGTTTTAATCATTCGAAAAATGGTAATTGAGACCTGATTATTTCGAATCTGGGATATGCACGCGGTAGTCATTCGAAAATGACAAAATATTAGTTTTGGAACAATCCCTCATGATCAGAATATTCATCAAAACCGCTAGGTGTATCTTAGCAAGACTTGGCACAGTAGCGACCGGTATGTAAGCATGGATTGCAATACTATTCGAGGTCGGGGACAGATCAAGCACAACGCATGCTGTAACTAAAGTGGGAGGGGTGGTATAGTAAGCAGAAGTTAAGCAGAAGCATTTACTGCGAATTTCCTCTATTACACTGAAGCTGACTGCCCATCAAATCAAATCAAAACCTTCCGAGTTAAGAATTCTTTGTGAGTACTGTAGTGCTACTGAATTTGAGATGCTTCGCTGTCCAAGTATCGGGGAGTTAACATCTCTCAATGCCAAATCAGAAATTCTGGATTGTTGTCACCTCAACTCATCTTCTCATGAAAGAGACAGGCCTAAATTTAGTCTTGGCTCTCATAATCTCGCACGGCAATCCTCATCTGAATGTCATTTTTATTCAGCGACTTACGATGTTGTGTTCGATCAGAAAGACAATCGTATGCACGACTGGGAATCCTTCGAATGTGTTGCGTCTATCGTAGCATGTGCTCGTGTAGTGCCTGTTGAGACGATGGCGTGGGGAGCGAATGCGAATTCATGCATTTGTATAGAATTAATTTAACCTGGTATCCAATAGGAGAGAGGGAAAAGACGATCAGCGTGGGATTCGCAAAGATATTGAAAACACACCCCTGGTACTTTATAACGATGCTTTTCAACTTATAACGCGAGAGTATGTGATGACGGTACTAGGAATGGAAATGTCAATCCGAAGGCAGCTGTCTTCTCAGGAAGGTTGAGGCCGAAGATCGTTAATATCAAATTTCCAGCTCAATGGCTTCAAGAACATCAGGATAACCATACGGAGGGTTACCATTCAAAAGTTTCAGATCAAGCGTATATAAGGGAAGTCCATGACTTGTCGATTATAGCCACTATACTAATCTTCTGAACAGTGGACATCCAAAATTTCGTCTGAATGACGCGCGAGATAGTAGAGTGTGGAGTTTCATGATGCCAACATTGCATCTTTTGACTACGCAGCATTGAGCTATATATGGTATGGCCCTCAAAATACAATCCTGGTAATGCATAACCGGAAAGCGCTCCGGGAATCGGGAATTCTCGATGAACGTGTTTCAAAGACTGTATAGCACGCGATGGGAGAGTTGAACATTGAGGAACTCGATGATACTTCAAATAGCCAACACATATTGTTCTGTGCGAAAGTCGTTCAATTCGAGGTCACACCGGAAAGATTAAGGCGAGATATGGAGATCAAAAAAAGCACTCCGTGGGGACATGCCTACAAGCACCGTGATATTAGGGGTACGCTTACAATGTAGTTGCGCAGAAATCATATTGTGATGATGAAGAGGAAAATACACATGAATAGAACATCAAAAAGAGGGGAGCCTGAAGCTGGTGGTGGTACTTTCGATTTCGTCCTAATTGCCAATAATAACCCTCCAGGTCCGGAAGTTAAGCCTTTCAAAAATTTATTGCAGGTCGAGAGGAAGAATGGAGTCATATATAGGGCCAACAGTACAGAGATACCAGAAGAAGTTTGGGACAGATCTGAGGTGTAAAGGATGTTGGTGGCTCTTGGGGAATTATAGATTGGCTGAATAAGGGAAAGGTTTATATGAGTTTAGAGTGGATAGAGTCATGTTGCTAAGCCTATAGATTCCCAAGTCGCATCAGATGCTAATTGCTAGATGGTCTGTTTCGTTCAATAACCTTTCAACTGATTCGCTTTGTAGCAGATTTACCCGAAGGAAATATTACAAAGAAAGGCTTGTTGTAGATTATTTTGCGAGACTGGAGAACACTCACTGCGATAACAAAGTCTTTTGACAAGAGCATAATAGATGAGTACATAGACGATATTTTTCAACGTAAACACTGAGAGACATCCCCAGTCAAATAATCCCATGATTTTGCAGTCAATCTCTATTGAATCTGGATTAGATAATCAAGCCATTTTTCTGAAGTAGTCTCGAAAATTACTATTGATTAGTATCTAGAGGTGGTTTAGATACCGAACTGCAAGCTAAACTGCGTTAGCACTGGACGTACCATGGCAATATGTTGCTGTAGATGTTTAAAAGTAATTTTGAAAGAATGCTGAGATGTTGTTGATGCATGGATACGTTCAATAATATTTACCTATACCAATACCATCGATGTTAAGTCAGAGGTACTCTAGAGATGCATTGTCTATAATACCCCTTTGTAACAAACCTAGTTTATTAGTCTTTGCAAATATGTTATTTGAACTAGATGTTGTCGCAGTAAGCAAACATTGCTGCCTGAATTTACCTTAGTAGATGCCTGATTATGAAGGATTACCTATCATCAAATTCCATGAGCTTCAAAGAAATATTTTAAACGCCTCTACGACCGATTTCCAATTTCCCTGTCGAGTTATTCGCTCAAAAACGAGCGCGAAAACATACCGGATGCACGCCGTAGCATTGCGAGCTCTTCGCACACATAGGAATCCTCTCTCACGACAGACATGCCGAATTATTGCAGGCTGTAGGTTTCCCCCTCCGCGGCGCACCTTCCATCGTTCAGCAATTGCCTATAGTACGCCTGATGATCCAGCAACACCGGAAAATGATAAAGGAGAGAAAGCAGGCATAGAGGATATTGCGCGGATACCTGAGGATGGAGAGCTAGGAACTCCAGCGGATGTTCCGCAAATCCCCGCGGAAGCAGAGTTAGAAAATCCAGTGGCAGAAGATTCTATACAGCCAGTTGAGAATATAGATCCTGAGCAAAGGTCTCGGGGGAGACTTTCAGGGAGGACCCTCAGAGCAAATCGACAAAAACAAGCGGAAGGTCTGCCACCGATAATACTGCCGGATTGGTTTTGGAATAATGTCAAACTAGTTGAGGAGCTGCCGCAGACAGGCTCACTCGCTGTTTACTATGGCGGTAACATCACGGAGTTTGAATCCAACCCGACAGTCCCCGAAGCAACAGAAAGAATGAATCGTGCAATTAAATGTATTGTTGAATGCGACCTCCCTCCCACCGAGCAAGCACGATATAGTATGCATGTTGATGTTTACAAAGAAATATTGGCATCCATAAGAGCGGGACTTAAGTTGCGCCCTTCACAGGCTGTCTTAGATGGGAAGAATATCATGAGGCCTATTCTCCATTTGCAATGCCCTAAAGACGGAGGAATGTTATATCTGGATTCTGTCGTGGAGACCATTTCGACGAAACTCGGAGCTGATCTTATACGTTTGGATCCAGTCGACATAGCCCAAATTCTAGGGCCATATATCGATGAGAATTTAGCCTGGACAGTGTCAAAAGCATCTCTTTTGGGTTATGAAACTTCTAGAATGGCGGGCAGGCTGGAAGATTATGAGAAAGATTCGAGCGCCGTCCCTGAAGATATAGAGGGGGCCGAGGAGGAAGAGCTAACGGGCTTGAGTAAAAAAGCTGGTCCAGCAATTGCCTTCACCGCGTCAAATTCTTCCGAGGCACAGAAAAAACTCTCGGCAATTTTTAGCCGGTTAAAGGGGGCCCTTACTCCGGCAGCGGAGAATAACAGGCGTTCGTCAGATGTTGTGATGCCATTTGCTACTTTCGCTGACCCGAACTTTTCGGCTTCTAACAATGGCAATTCATCGTTTGGCAATGTAAAATCCAATTCTGAACAGTGGAACGATTTGAAGACTACGGCTTTACTTGAGTCGTTAGTAGCTAGCGCCGATTCAAAACGTGCATCAGAGTCTCCAAGTGCAGATGCAGCCAATACAAAAGATCTCATCATACAAGTTCGTGATTACAAGGATTTGACTAGAACATACGATGGCTACAATATCATTGATAAACTGCGGACGGTGGTCACCAAACGCTGGCAGTCTGGACGGAATATAATCTTAGTTGGAACAAGTTCCTCGGAGCAAGGAGAATCCGAGCTCTCATCAGCAGGTATTCAACATCTCCAATCAGACATAGTTGAGGGGGAGAAAAGAACTATATTTGTCCCACCGGATCGAAGAGTGGAACAAGATACGACATTCGAATCGGACGACAAGTTACGCATCCGAAATTTGAACATACGGCATGTTGAGGATATGATTACAAAACTCTCGGGGGATATACCAGTTACTGTGGATATAGAAAAAGATCTCGATGTCGCTTGGGTAGTTTCTGCTGGTTTAGATGATGCAGTTTGGCATTACGCCCGCGTACAAAGGCTTGCAACGACTATTCTAGGATTAGAAAACAACCCAGAGGTCATAGATGGGCCAACTTTTTGGAAAGCTCAACAGGTGCTCCACGAAAGTGACATGGCCAAATTTTCTTGGGGCGCGGCAGAGTTAAAAGAGGAAGATAATGATGTGAACAAGATGCTTGATGAGATCAACGCTTCACCGAAAAAGACAGATATCAAAGACAAGCTCAAGCAGATTCGAAAAACATGCACTCCTCATGAGAAGAAGCTGTTCGGAGGTGTTGTCATACCATCGGATATTCACACGAAATTCGAAGATGTCCACGCCCCAAAGGAAACTATAGAAGCATTAAAAACCTTGACGAGTTTGTCGTTGATACGACCAGAAGCTTTCACTTATGGTGTTCTGGCTACTGATAAAATGCCTGGTTTGCTCTTGTATGGGCCTCCCGGAACAGGTAAGACTTTATTAGCCAAAGCAGTAGCGAAAGAGAGTGGTGCAACTGTTCTCGAAATCAGTGGTGCTGAAGTGAACGATATGTATGTTGGTGAAGGCGAGAAGAATGTCCGAGCAATTTTTTCACTAGCCAAGAAACTATCACCCTGTGTTGTATTCATCGATGAGGCAGATGCTATCTTCGCTGCTCGTGGTGATACCAAACGCTCAACTTCCCATAGAGAAATGATCAACCAATTCCTCCGAGAATGGGACGGCATGAACGATTTATCTGCCTTCATCATGGTCGCTACCAATCGACCGTTTGATCTTGACGAGGCCGTACTGCGCCGACTGCCTCGAAGACTTCTGGTCGACTTGCCTGTTGAAAAAGATCGTGAGTCTATTCTCAAGATCCACCTAAAAGATGAGATTATCGACTCGTCAGTCTCTCTCGCCGAACTTGCGAAGAATACGCCTTATTACTCTGGATCGGATCTGAAGAACCTCTCTGTCGCAGCTGCATTGGCATGTATCAGGGAAGAAAACGAACTTGCCACCAAGCACAAAGGCGACACCCCCTACTCATTTCCCGAGAAACGTATCCTCACCAAGCAACATTTCGATAAGGCAATGGAAGAAATCAGCGCCAGTATCAGTGAGGATATGAGTACGCTCTCTGCAATCCGCAAATTTGACGAGAAATATGGTGATAGAAAGGGAAGAAGGAAGAAGAGTGCTGGATTGGGCTTCGGTGGTACGACAGTTCCCGAAAAGGATTCCGAAGCGGGGAGAGTAAGAAAGTCACCAGTGGCGGCGTAGATACAATGGCACGTATTTGAGTACACTTAGAGGTACATGTGGCTTGCATTTGGAGCTTTGCATTGGCGGCGTGCATATCATATTCACGAATTGCATAAATGGGCGTCACGGTCATTGTATAATATTGCCAGGGAAGGGAATTGCTATATTACATATAATTTTGTAGCAATAAACTAGATTATGACTTGATATCGTTGTCTTTTTTGACGGTGGATCGATTGTGTATACATTGGATGTTTCATCGATAGTTGTACTCAAACAAGTGTTCCTTCCATGATGGTAGCTTGGATGCATCATCAATATTGAGTTTCAAACTCGACGGAAACTATATCAATCAGTGTACACTAACGGATTCCGAGAGCTTGTTCAAACTCCCCTCATGCTCCTCTCTTGAGAACTAGGAGAAACTGCTAAATCGTTGTTGGTTGTCTGAATTTTCTTTCCTCGCTTCTTCTTCAGTATCTGACCTGTTGATCCCTACCTTAATTGGAGGAGAAATGAATCAATCATACGATTTGCTTTCAATAAAAGCACTATGAATTGAAGTCAATCTGATGTGATGTTGCCATATGAGTTCTCACTTCTTGTATCAATTGCCCATTGCCTCTTTCTTTTCACTGATTTTAAATATATTAAATTTTACCAGTCTTCTATTTTCACTCTTTTACTTTCCTTTTCTATAGATGGCAGAATTTCTTTACTTCAGAATATGGCTTGTTGATCCCCGTTTGATAAGATATGAGTTAAAGATCTAAGCACTACAAACTGAAGTCAATTTGACATTTTTTCATGTGGAATCCTAATACTCTTTATATCTTCTCTCCCATAGATTGAAAGACTCCTCTTCTCTCCCTTACTCATGGAAGGTAGTTTGTTTTCAAAGAACACAGTCACTTCCAAATGATCCATGAAACGCACATATGATCAACAGAGAATTCACATATCATATTAATTCATAGGTAGATGCAACATTTAGCTCCCGCTCAACTATTGATAAAATGCTAGGTTGAACCCAAGAGGTATGAATGTCTGTCCAATGAGCGTGGTAGGTACATCTACATCTGAATAGTAGTCTAAGATGGCAATATTATGATGCGATGCGAAGGGGGTGGAAAACTAAGAGTCTCACACTAAGAGATATTCCCGCTTGTCATGCGATACCAAGCTTAAAATTCGCCGAGGGGCATTCAAGCCGATTTGACAGAATTGACAGGCTAGTTTATGTTCAAGTATCACAGGTCGACGAATCAAATTAGAGTATCTCCCTAGGTTTTCGCGCTTTGGGTCTGTTTCGAAACGGTTGCTCAACTCCCCTGAAACTGTCAACTAGTTTTTCGCGTGCATGGTCCTACCAACATTTCTTGGCAACAGCTAATTTTTAACGACCTCGACCGTACTGTTCGTACCGTGCGACGTTCTTCGTCGTACAGATGTTAGGTCCAAAGATCCACCGATCAGTAACGAACTTGGCATCGATTTTGGCGTCATTTTGCACAATTCCAAGACTTCTATTTCTGAATGGCACTTGACACATTCAGATATATCAATGTGATTTATGAAAGGAATACACATCATGCTTTGGCTGTGATTGCTTCTACATTCTCTGGCAGAAAGCTCTTTTCCTACTTGTATTGCTTTTCAATTAATGATTTTAATCAGTTTGTCCAGCCTGGTTGCTGTGGGCTTTTATACTACTTACTATGATATATACCTAATAGACTTATTTCCTTATTACTTTGTCGCCCCAAACCATTCAAAATGTAGCCACTCACTTTCATGGTTTTGCTTTTCGCAAGCACATCTTTTGCACCAATCACCACTACTTCAGCAAGAAAAGCTGCTACGCCAGCAGCAATTGCCAGAGTTACCTTACCCAAACGTCTAACTCCTGCAACCCCGCTCACCGCAAACGATGTAAGAAACTCACTTAACAACTGGGCCACCTCTGTCAATACTGACAATGCCTATCGTATGTTTCCCCCTCCTCAATCTAGAATCCTGATCACCCATTCTGACCACACTCACAGTTGACGACCCCAACAACTCCTCTAAACTCAAGACCGCCATCGCCTTTGCCAAAGACGAGCCCGTTCAATTCGCCACCCTGATGAAAACCCCCAATCTCTCTCCAGACGGTATGAGATCCGCCAAAGTCCTCATGGCCAATTTTCCTTCCATCGTCTCAAATCTGCAAAATGTCCAGAAAGGAGACATGACAATACAAGATGCGACCATGGCCGTGAATTTTAATCGATGCTGCACCATACTCCCAAATATCGGGAGTCTCTGGGCTGCAGCCACAAATGCGAGTAAGGTTAAAGAGAGCCCGCCACCGAATCTGGAAGCGCAATGTGGAATAATGAATTGCAATACTGCAGTTAGTAGAGTGCAAGCCAGTGGTCGCAATGGGTGGCTTGGGTAGTACGGCTAGCTACAGATACCCGCGGTTATAGCTAACTACAGGGATAGAAAAAGCTATCCCCATCAATCAATGGCTAGCTATAGATATTAGAGCTTTAGTTTCATAGGTTAAACAGCCAAAGTATATATAACAGGGATTTTCGTTAATAATCCCTGTTATACCCTATCGATCTTTTCTAGTAAAGAATAAGAATATTGAAAACTAAAAACTTTATATTTTGTTTGATTTTTATATAGTAAATATATACAAATTGCAAACACTACCTACCTCTTTTTCAATTTTATATTCAATATATTCGAATTAATAGAATTTGGTATAAACTTATATAAAATTTGTAGCAAATAAGATATAGGAATTAAAATCTGATTAATCTCAAAACTTTTAATTTCGAATTTATAAATTAGGGTTATATTCTTATATTTCAATTTCAATAATTTCAATATTTCTAATTTTTAGTTTTTCAATTATATTGAAACTATTCAAATTGAACTAAAAATACAAAAGTTATAGAAGTTCTAAATAGCTTCAATTTTGAGCATATAATAAATAGGTGCCTATTACTACTTGCAAGTATTAATAGGGATTTTTAGCTACTTTCAATAAATAGGTATTAGGGCTTCTGATTGGTCCCTTATTAATAGTGGTTTGGGGATGGGTATTCGAATATTTATACAAAACCCACCCATTGCGACCATTGTTGCAAGCTCAGGCGGCGTTGAATGTGACGGGGTCGGCAATGACGTCGGGAATTTCCCGGGTGAGAGTGAGATAGGTCACGAGATGTGAGAGAACGGGGAGAGACTGGTTTGGTTTGGTTGAATTGGCTATGAAGATGTCCTTCTGGTGGCGTGACTTATGCGCATTTTGATTTGATACGTGTATTACTGGTGAACATTGATAGATCACAAATACAAATACAAATACAAATACTATTTGTCTTCGCAGTTTTGTTTTGCTTTAACTATGGCTTACCAAATGAGACAAGCCTGTATTCTTCGTACTTGCGCCGTTTTTGATCAAATGCAAACCTTCTCAACCAGTTGAATTTGCGAAGAAGGTAATAACGGGGATCAAATAACTACGTAGCATGAAATTGTATCACTATTGGCTGTGATATTTGTCGCACCATTCGAAGAGACTCGCAAAGAAATGAATTTAATGGTCTCGATAGTAGGTAGAAGGCAAATTCACAAGATAGAGTATTTCAATTAGCGAAATACATATGTAACGTCTGATCCTGAAGGGCGTTCAAGAACATGCATACGAGAATCAAGCCGCGCCAAGTTTCTGTCAAGATGGCACTTTACCCACTGCACCATCATAGTATACAATCAATATCAAGTGATTGATGGAGGAAGTAACACTAGAACATTAGAATAGATTTTATAAATCTTCTTCGCGTGAAATGGTCAACATAACGAAGATTGATTTGGGGTGGTCTGAGAGAAAACTAAATCTATTGCTGCAGATTGTCAATTTGATTGTAATATATGGTAGAGATATGACTTCATTTGAAGGGATAAATATCTTTTCCTTCCAAAATAACTATGCAAGAATTCAAAAGGATCTAGAAGCACAGTTTCATGGCTCCCTGTTGTGGATAATTGAAAAAACACAAAAGAAAGTAGCTAAATCTGCCTACATGAGCGAGATTCTCCTAGTAAAGGGAATCCAATTTAATATAAAAATACAATGAATGACATCTAACCAGCCAGCAAGAAACAGACACCCCTGAAATTCTAGATAAATCCCATTATTATCATCACTAGATGGCAAATGTTTAGCTCTTGATTCCTACCCCGCAGAGTGAGCAGAATATCAAACAATCAGTTAACAATCCCGTGACAATCGGCCTATCTACTGTCCAAGAAACAAACCTCCTCACAAACCTTTATTTGAGAAAAGTGAAAGCTGCAACGTGCCGAAAGAGGTTTCAGATCAGAGGAATATATGCTTCCATTGCCTCTACACCTTTGATTTTCTTAAACGAACAATATCTCCGATCCAAAGAAGCTGCAAGAATTACAAAATAGACAAGTCAACCAGAAGCAAAAGAGAATCTGGCTTTATCACTGACAACTCCAGTCAAATTTTCAATATGACGAACGACGTCGTTCTCCCCATCATACTACCACTCCTCACACCTTTCGCATTCTGGTTTTGCGGCTATACCTACTACCTTCGCTACATCTACGTCCGAGTCATCTGCCTTTCCGCCCGCTCACTCATACATTTCTTCCAAACCATACAACCCTGGATTCCATGGGCCTGGACTATTTTCGTGATTGGATTTCTGGGCTGGATGCGATCTCTATGTATTTGGGTTCTTTGGTTTGCTTTGGTAGCGTTTTGGAGCTGCGTCTTTGTACAAACGATGAAAGGTGTTTGGGAATGAGAGAAGAGGGATAGCGAAGAGGGGGTGGGGGTGGCAGAAACTATCAAGGTCGAGAGAGGAAAAGAGGGAGGCGAGAAATAATAAGAAGAGGGGTTGATACGCTGTTGCATATTGAGATGGGCGTGGGGGTGTATTGTCCAGAGAGAGCGAGAATCGAGTCCAGAGGATAGAAGGAGAGAAAGAAGATACCAAATGAGATGAGGGACTGATAATTTTGTATGAGGGGACCACTGGAAGAATACATTGGTAACTTTAGTACCCATTTAGATCAAGGAACCTCAAGTACCCATACATCATTCAAGCATGTAAGCATTGAAGACTGTGATTAATCTGCAAATTATTGTTGCACTTGATCGTAAATATTCATTGTGTCGGAGACAAGGAGGTTCTTATTCGCCTGGTCATATCATGGCCGGAAAAGAGACCCCAGAACCCCAGCAGAGCTCTGCAAAAGATCTGCATTCGTCTATAGCAATGGCAACCAGTAAGGAAAGAATGGATATACCACAAATACGTTCTACCTAACCCTGAATCGCTGGTGTGACAATGGAATTGCAACATCCTCTTCAGGAACTCCCAAATTCCAAATGTCGATATCGATAGTGTTCGCTGAATACTGTCTTCTCATCGTCCCTGTTGGCGAATTGGTTTCATTCTAAATCCATGCCAAGGACTGTGATCGAACGCCATCGTCTGTTTTGAGTTGTCTAATTGACCCCCACACAGCTGTGCATTCGCGAGAAGCTTTGTTTTTCAACTTTGTGTAGCATAGAAATGTAAGCTGTCAGCACAACATAATAAGCGCCAACAGCGCCGTAGTAAATGTAAATCTCAACCACATGTACAGCAATAATAAAGATTTTACGAAAACACCGTCTTTTTCTCTCTGTCAAGGCTCGTTCTTGTCCGTAGGGTTGCAGCAGTATATATCACTCGGTACATATCCGTCGTTTTTGCAAAGCATCACCCACTCAGCGATCAAATAGATTGGAGGGGCTTGATACTTACAGTTTGATAGTTGATGTCAAATTGCTGTTTGGCTCTGCGTGCATTCTCTTACACTAATGCAGGAATACACTAAAATTAGCCCTAGGAACGTGTATAGCCCCCAAAAAGTTAAAGGGCAAAGGAATATATAGGAACCAGTGGTCGCAACGGGTGGGTTTTGTATAAATATTTGAATACCCATCCCCAAACTATTATTAATCGGAGACTAATTAGAAGCCCTAATATCTGTTTATTGAAAATAGCTAAAATCCCTATTAATTAATATCTATGGATAATTACAAATACCCGTTACACAAATATATTTGTAATTTATATATATTTTCTATACAAAAATCAAACAAAATGGTTTTATTTTTAATATATATATCGGATTTTATAAATTGATATATTTTGAGGCTGAAATATAATAATAATCCTTATTCTAAATAGGAAAGATCAATGGATTATATAGGGGGTAAAAATCCCTGTTATATATACACTTTGGCTATCTAACTTACGAAAATAAGGCTCTAATATCTATAGCCAGTTGTTGATTAACGGGGATAGCTTTTTCTATCCCTGTAGCCATTTGTAACTGCGGGTACCCGTAGCCAGCCGTACTACCCAAGCCACCCGTTGCGACCACTGATAGGAACAGCCTTTATCAAAAGGCCATTCGCTACAGCACATTGTGGAAAGATTCACTTTATCTGCTAAAATACACTTGCACACCTCACTCGCAAAAGGAGGACTTCGCAGACGCCGCTGTATCCACACCACAAAGAATTAAACGCACTTCTTATCTTTAAATTGCGAGAGTCACGAAATAACAGTAGAAAATATGAAATGTTTCCGGGAAACCTCTTAATATTAGGTCTTGAAGAATCATAGACAGAACTGTCAGCCACGCAACAACACAGGGCCGCCAGATATTTCGCGAACGATGCATGTATTCCATGTCCCGTGGGGGTGATCATATCAACAAAAATCAACATGAAGTCACATGAAGGGACGTCATATGTAGGGAAGATGTCTCAAAATAGATAATGATGAACGAGGAGCTGAGAATAAAATATCAATTATTGATCTTAAGATGAGATCAGCAGCACGACAACGAATTGTTGCGAATTTCTAACCTCCTAACTTCATGAATGAACAAGAAACAAGCATTTGAAGAAAGACATTCACGGGAAGGGATGATTTGTAAGGTTAAAAATGCTCCGAAGCGATCAAGGATTGAGTGCGGGATTCCCGATACCAGCCAGCACAAGTGGTTCCAAGTGGATTCAAGCTTTTGCTTTGGCTTCTCCTGATAAGGAAGGTCATGAAGCTATATCTCGTGTGTAACTCCACCAATTTGCATGAGAGGATAGGCATCACCATATCCGTATCTCGAATTCACGCAAACAATCTATCGATTTTATACTGTCGGTGTTATGATGGGAAATACTACCTTGGTCTGCTTATTTGGGATTGGTGTGCGGCGTTTGCTGTGCGTCCAAATTCTATCCGCACAATCACTACTATATCAGGAATCGGACAATCCCCAGTGCGTAACATCTCTATTTCGTTGGTAGTTCAGGTACGACCCAGCTTGTTCGCAGCAGTTGGTAATCAATCAACGCTCTTCCATAACGCATTATAAGTCAGCTATTATTGATTGCAATGACGTCAAATACCTTCCTTACCTCTTTTGTTGACACCCTTGAAGAAACTATCAACGCAAATCAATAGAATTCCAGCTTGATACTGACCTCTTTAGAGTTCCAGATGATGTTGTCCATAGGCCAATCTTTGGATGGCATGAGCTTAACAACAACTAATCGGCACTATAAAACGACACGGGTGGTTCCTACTCCATCTAATTCGACCTAGTGGATGCTTATTTCTTGTTTTTTGTGGAGTGGTTAGCTTACGCGTAGTAACGTATGCTTATGGGGGCGGCCTCTCTTTTCTCCCAAGTGTTGCTTCTTCAGATCCTGTACGACGAGGGGTTGTTGTATCGAATCGATCCACCTTGAGGAAGTGCCGAAAGAATCTATATTATTATATTAGCCACCCCTGCTAATATAATAATATAGATTCTTTATATAATAGCTTTAAATAATAGGGCTTTTTTAATATAATATCATAGATAATAGAAAGAGCTTTAATATTCGAACTTGTAGCTTTATATAGTTATTGTAGTATAGCTATAATCTAAAGCTTGGATTAGAATTTCTCTTTAAGTTTTATCTAATCAGATTGCTTTAAACTAGACTCATTAAGCGAGGCCCAAAAAGGAAACGAAAATTTCTACATCCATATATAGTAAAACCTAGTTATATTAATTATAAAAAATTAATTCATGAATATTAGTATATTCAGGTTATTGATATATACAGATATATATATAAATAATTTAGCTCTACATATAATAGATTTAATATAACTATACCAACTAAAAATTACATTTTCTTATATAATCCTTAAAACTTCTCAAAATAATTATATGATTATAATATTTCGGGCAATTTTACCACCAAAATAAACCTTATTATACCAATATAAGCTAAAAGTTTATCGGTATATAATATATAAAGAAATATCAGTATAATCACCCAAAATTCAACGAATTCGTTTAAAAAAATCAATATATTTAGAATATTAGTATATCGAATATCGGTATAACTAGATTATACTATACTAAAAAATATATACCCCGCATCCAGGGAATGAGAATATATAAATCGATAAACCAATAATAAAATAGAAAAAATCATAATATATAAAATAAAAATAGAAAGATATAATATCTTATATAATAAAAAGATTACTAACTAATTTATTTATTTTTTTAATTTATATTATTTAACGTCTACTCTAAAACCTCCCCAAGAGTATCCGGACGTATTAAGAAGTAGTGATACTTATATAGCACAAGTGTTATAGCTACTTAAAACAATTTATTATTTAGGCTAAAAGCTGTTCGCTTTTCTATAAATGTAATCCTTCTTTTATAAATGGAAAGAATCGTTTGAACTTCTACAATTCGGATTAGGCCTTTCTTCTAATCAAATATAAAGGATTTTTAAAAGCTATTTCCTTTTATAGAAAGTAGCTAGTTGATCTAGGTGTATAGCTAAACACTACTCGTTGGAAATATACTCTAGGGATAAAAAGTATATAAAAAACTACTAGGATTAAGAATATATAGAAAAAAGAAGAATTGAAATAGAAGAAAGAAGCTGAGCTTTAGGTAAAAGGGATATATTTGGATATAGAATAATAGTTTCTATTTAAAACTAGGATAGATCTGGGTATAGAAACCCAAGGATAAAATCAATTTGATAAAGTTGTTTGGCTTATATAGGAGCTTTTTGATATATACTATTATATACTCCTTTGAATATATATACAGAAGAGCTAATAGCTAATTAGCTCTCTCTTGGTTATTAATTAGGCATTAGAAGAAATAGAGAGTGGCTTTTAGGGCGCTGTATAAGTATTCTATCTTATTAATTTAATAATTGAGCTAAGTATAATAAACTGCGAAATCATTGTAATTAATTTTCATTACAAAAAGCTTATACAATATATCCCTAAGAAATCCTAATTCTTTTAATTCTTTTATATAATAGTTCGATTACTATATTTTATATATAAAGAAAACTATAATAAATATATTCAATTATTATTCTGTTTCTGTATTACAGTATCTCCTATAATAAATAAATCAAATTCTATTAATTGTAGATAGATATACAATCTTATAATCTATTATACTAAAAGCATTTATATTAGCTAATTGATTTATTTCCTTATTATCTATAATCCCTATATAATTAGGGGACTATTTGATTCTAATATTATATTAACTCATTACCTTATAGTATTTATAGAAAGCCTATTACAAAATGATTAATATATTTCTCTATATTTCCTATATAATCAAAATATTATTGATATATATCCAAATCCTATGGCGGTCTGCTAGTACTAAGACCTCCTCAATCTATAAGCTATTGGAGTCGAATTATAATACAAAAGAGCCTATACAATTAGAACTCCCTAGAAATGTATTATATAGACTATTAGTAATGAAAACCAGTTATAGTGATTTCGTAGTTTATTATGAGAGGTTCAACTATTTAATAAACAAGTAGAAGTGTTTCTATAGTACCCTGAAGACACCACTCCACTTTTTCGAATGCTCAATTAATAATCGATCAAAAGCCGATTAACTTTATACACCTTTACACCTTCAATCCGCTAGTAATATAATAATATATATTAAAGGGCTTACTAAAAGCTTAGATCTATTTGTCCAACTTTTCAATAGATCGGGATTCTATTTCCAGATCTGCTTTAATTTTGAATAAACAAATATTAATATACCTTTCGAATTACTAAAAGATTATTCTCTATTTATTACAATCTTTACTTTTCAATCTATATATCTTTTTAATCTTTTAGAATCTTTTATATATTTATTAATTTCCAAGTATTAATAATATAGCTGAACTTTAGTTGTTTGTTTATACTCTATTACCTTCCCTTTCTTTAAAAGGAATTTGTTTTCTATTCCCCTATCTATACTAGGGGACTAGGCCTACTCGAAGATGCTAATATATAAGCGATCCCCTCCGAAATAGAGCTAGACTATACTTATAGAAAGGCGAACAGCCTTTAACCTTAAAGATAAATTGCTATACCTGATTGGAGTTCTCACTTTGTAAATTAGTCTATTTTCGTAATATATCTGAATACCTCTAGAGAGGTCTACTACAGTTATTAAGTAATATAAATAAATAAATACATAAATATCCAAATCCTACTATCCACTAGTCTACCAAACGTTTTGAAAAGATACTCCAATCTTTATTATACTTTAATTGCTTTTGTATCGAAAATATAAAAATCATTACAAATTCTATTATTTATTTATTTATTTATATTATTTAATATCTACTTTAAAACCTCTCTAAGGGTATCCGGATATACTAAGAAGTAGTGATCCTTATGTAATGTTGTTGGAAATCACGTGTACCACGTGCCACTTGGTGGCACGTGCCCTTAGCTTTCCCCTATAAATCTCTTTTCTATTATAGAAATAGTAATTTTATACTATAATATAAAATTGTATTATAGATACTCCTATATATAATATTATTATATTATATACAACTTACTATCTATTTCTAATAGATTATAAGTATTATATTATAATAGCTTTATTATTATATTTACAATATATAAAATACAAAATATCCTTATTATTATAAGATGATAAGCGTGATTATTACTGATATAATTTAAACGAAATAGATATTACGAGACGAGAGTGTACAATAGTATACACCTAGATATGATATATGATATTCTATAAGGAAGGAAAAGAAAGGTTTTAAAACTGTATCGATTATATAACTAGTGATAATTAAGTCTTATATTAATATAAGGTTAGTATAAACCTATAATAATATCTCCCCTTTCAAGATTTGCTTATCCTAAATAAGCTATATAGACTAATGTATTTTTTCTATTCAAATTATACTTTATTTTATTTTATCGAGTATCTTAGTTCTAATACCTTATATATCGCAGATTTTAATATCAAATCGATTTTCGAGTTGTCTAATACTTATTTTAGAAGGCTAGGTTTTTCAGAGTATAGATAATAGTATTCAGCTATAATCTTTTCATTGCTTTTTAGATTAAAGATTGGTTATTAGATTGGGGTATAATGTTTCTATTTTATTAAATAATGATATTCGTCTTTATTATAATTATTTAATATTCCTTTAAATATCCATTTTTATATTGATTTATTTTCTCTATTCTCTTTTTCAAGGATTCTATTTTATATAATCAGGGATTCTGAATTATTGATATCAACTTGATTTGGGAAACATATACTTTTATTTGTAGGGATAAGAAGTGAATAATGGAATACTAGGAATATCTATATATTTTCTAATAGTTGAATAAGATATAAGCAAGAATATACTTTATAATCTTATAAGGGCTGATCCATTTGTTATCTAGTTTCTTTGCTTTTTATAATATCTTTATATTCTTTATATTAATAAATACCTTTTGCTGTATATTATAGTATAAAGAGTTTAATTTATAATAATTTGTATACTTCTTATATATAGAAACAGTTTATTTAGTGAAAGCTTGAAATTGTTTTATAATCTGTTTTATTCTATTTACAATCTTATTTCCTTTGAAAAATTCATATTTTTGTATTAATATAAATTCTGGTGGGTATAGTTTACTGGGCTTAATATTAATATATAGGTTGAAACTATAATGAATAAAGAATAATAAGTATTCTATTGTTTTTGAGATTATATTATTGAATACAAATTTTATTAATAATAATCATTCCATTCAATCATTTTAATAAAAGTCAATAAAAGTATGAAAATATTATTCAAAAATAGAGTTAATATGTTCGGTTTATCTATTGATTTATAAATGAAAGACTAAAGAGTACCTAAAAGTAACTATTAGTTTTTCAAATAGTTGAAACCAAAATCCCAATATAAACTATATTCTGTAATCCGAAATAATATTATTGAATAAGCTATATAAAATATAGATCCGGCTTATAAAAATATTAACTAACTCTTCTATAATTAAGATTCTTATACTAATAAAATAGTGTATTTTTGTTAATCTACAAATTATAATTAAGATATATTTATATATAGATTCGGAATATTTACTTTCTGGGAGGAGGGTAATATAATCAATAGATATATCTAATTATATTTGAAATAGAACCGGAAGAAGCTTTAGAAAACCTGGTGGAATTGATTTAAAGGATTTTATATAAGTATATAGTTTGTATACTTATATATAAACCCCGATTTCTTAATATATATTTGATTATCAATAAGATTTAGAAATAAGGTTAATAGTTTTTATATAATTAGGATATCTAATTAGATTAAAGAAATATGTTCTATAAATAATTTGTATTTTCAATTTGTTATTTAATAGTACTCAAAGCTTTTCATAAAAATACAATTTGTTATTAGCTATATAACAATTTTGTATTACTACTTTTATAATACTTTGAAAGTCTTTTAGCTATTTTTGTATTTATAGATTTTAAATTACAATTATAAATTGTTATACTATTTCAGATCTTATATAAGCATTGTTGATCAATTAGTTTATAGATTTGTCTTCTATAAGGACTATTAGATTAATAGTTACTAATATAATATCCCTTTTTAATTTATTATATAAATCGATATCGAATTTGATAACTAATAGTATTATTCTTTTTCTATTTTTTAAATATTTATTGTTTAGATTTGAAAGGTTTAGTTTGTTTTTCTTTTTATAATTTAATATATCCAGGTATATCGTTTTCATTCTGGGTTAATATATAATACGAAAGTCGTATTGGAATAGGAACTCGGATTAGTGAATTTGTTTCTAATTTAATATTTTTGTTATTATAAAATATTCTAAATTCTTATAATCTATAAGGATTTCAAACTTTTATTAAAAACCCTAAAATTCAGAGCATTATTCTTCTATTAATTTAATTATAATAAGGAGCTCTTTATTATATATTTTATAATTGTATTTAGTTATAAAGTATTTAGAGGAAAAATATACTATTAGCTGTAAAATATTATCTTCATTATATTAAGAGAATACTCCTCCAAAAGCCCAATTCGAAATATCGGTTTCCAGAATAGTGTATTTTCTATAATCGAAGTAGATTAATACCAATACAATAGTAAAAACGGGTTTTTAAAGTTTTGAAAGCAATATTATATTCTTTATTCTATAATCAAAGATTGTCTTTTTGTAGTAGATTATTTAAGGTATAATAGATCTTAGAGAAATCTTCAATAAATCGTTAATAGAAATTAACGAATTCTAAAAAGCGTTGTAGATCTTTAACTGAAATGGATTGTTCCTATAATATAATAGTTTCAATTTTGTTGGAATCCATTTTAATACTATTTATAATTATA
Source organism: Sclerotinia spermophila (assembly GCA_038090695.1). NCBI lineage: Eukaryota > Fungi > Ascomycota > Leotiomycetes > Helotiales > Sclerotiniaceae > Sclerotinia > Sclerotinia spermophila. Next base: position 11,301 of record JBBMOJ010000260.1, on the reverse strand, counting down.
ATTAGGTTAAGATACTATATAGAGATTGTTTCAAATTCATATTTATTGATATTAATTTGTAGATTTGTATCTACTAGTTTTTGAATAATAATACAAATATATTTTTTATATTTAGATAAGTTATTGAAATAAATAAGGATATTATTGAGATATACTATATAGTATTTATTGAGCTTATTGAATAAAGTATAATTGATATAATATTAAAAAGATACTAATATATTATATAATCTAAAAGATATCATTAGTGATTTGAATAAACTGAAATATATAATAAATACTGTTTTCCATTTATTCCCCTTCATAATATAGAGTTTATTAAATGTAATAATAATATCCAATTTAGAATATATCTTTATATTATACAAAGTATTGAATATTTCCTTTATAATAAATAAAGGATAGTGGTTCTTAATAATAATATTATTTAAACCCCAATAGTTCTAATAGATATAAACTCCTTTATCTAGTTTTGCTATTAAAAGTAGTAACACGACATTATAAAAATGCAATTCCCAAATAAATCCTTTGAATAGATTTTCGTTTATTCATTTTCTAATTATTTCAAGTTCTAAAAGCGAAAGTAATCTATTCTTGAAATATAATGGTTCTTTACTTAATATAAATTCGATCTTATAATCCCAAGCTCTTTATAGAGATAAGATTTCAGTATTTTGAAATAAGAAGACTAGTAGCTTGTTTTATAATCAAAAAGATAGTTTATTTTGTATTTCATTATTATTGAGATTCGGTTTTCTAATAAGAAATTTTATTATATTAATTTCTATAATCTTATTTAAATAATCCTATTAATAGCAATCTTAAATAAAGTTATATAAATATATTGATATTATTACTAGGGCTTTAATAATAATACCTTTTCCCTAAAGAATATATTTAGAATTTTGCTTGTTAAGATCAAAGTTGTATTCAGATACTTAGTCTAGTTTATATTAGGCTTTTCGGTTTAATCTAGTTTTTCCTAAATTACTTTTATAATTTGAATACTATTCTGCTTATAGAAAAATATAAAGTTTGAGACTTGGAGCTAATGGATATCTTCTATATTTAGATTAAGGTTCAATAATTGTTTTGGTAAGGGTATTACTACTAATAATAATAGTTTTTTTATTGGATTTAATTACTTTTGTTTTTGGTTAGCAATTTTGTTAATAAGTATTGGATATAAAATGGGTTGATTTCGAATTATATAAGTTTATAAAGCTGTATTACTATTATAAGCTATAATATAGTAGTAATCTCTATTGGGTATAAGAAATAATTCAATAAATATATCCTCAGAATTAGTTGATTTATAGCTACTATTAGTATTTTTATTATTATCTTTTATAATTGGTTTGTAATAATTATTCACTCGATAAGTGTTTCGGAGGAATATTTTGATTAGTAGTAATACATTCCAAACCTCTTTTAGGGACTTCCATTTGTGGATAATAGTAATAGTATTGAGTTATTGAGATAATTAAATAATTGGGGTTTAATATCTATATATATTTTTTGGGCAATATTGTATTATATAATATAGGGAGGTGAATGATAGTATTATATTTGTTCAATCTATATATGAGTTGTAGTATTGTAGCCAAGGTAATTCGAAAATAATAAGAATATCAGAAGACAGTTTTATAATAAAGAATATCCAGGTTTCTTAATATAATCCTATTACTATAGGTATTATAAAGTATTCAATAATAATATCAGCGATATTACTATTAGTTAATTAAAGTTATTGATAATATAATAAAGATTTTATATGAATATTATATTGAGTAACAAAAGAGCGATTAGTGAAAACCTTATCAGAGTATTCATTATTAATTAAACTAATTATATTAAAAGAGGAACTATATACTAAAAACATAATAATTTGAATAAATAGAGATTTGCTATTTATAGAATTGAATTATAATAGCTTATTACTATCTATTATTCGTTTAATCCATTTCTTATTCCTATTTGACCTCTACAAACGATTTATTATAGAGATAAAGCATTTCCCTAGAAATCATAAACTTTAATTAAAAGGAGGAATATTATAATACTTCAAAAAGCATTTGAAATATTTTTAAAAAATAATATCAACTCGTTTTCGATATAATTCCAGAATATATTAAACTAATAATATTAATAAAAGTTTTTTTTGGAAATTTTGTTTTAAATAATATAAATTATTATAATTATTTCGGTTTGAATAATTATTATTATAATTACCTCAATTAAATTAACCTCCAATATATTCTCTACTATAATATATTCCTTTTTATAAATCTTATATAATACTTTAAATAGCTTTCTATATATCCATAGTTTTCTTTGCTTTATATTCCTATATAGAATAATCTACTTTCTTATAATAATAGTAAAGTCTAAGATAGTATTTTTTCTTATGATTTCGCTTTTGTTGTATTTTAATAGTATCTAGATCTATTAGATTACTAATAGGTTGTAAAGGGATAGCTATTAGTATTATTGAATTGGGGTAAGATTAATTATATAGGGTTCTTATTGTTATATTGATAGAAATAATATAATAATCGTTTTCTTTATAGTTTTAGTTTTAAATACTAAATTTTCTTGCCTATCCTTTGATATTATTAAATATATATAGATTTGAATTTGTTTAAACCAAGAGTTTTAGTTTATTAAAAACTTTTTGTTTCAATACCAAAACCATTTCTCTATTAGATTTATAGTATTATCTTTCTAAATGTTTTAGATTGGTATAGAAGATAGAAAAGGGTATATGTTTCTCTATTTTTAATTTATCGAACTATATAACCACCTCCCATTCCGAATCAATTGTTATATAAAGAGTATCGAATTTTTTGAGGAATGCTTTAGTAATCTTATAGATTGAAGTATCTACTAGGATTTCATTAATATCTTATAAGCATTCTTAACATATATATCCTTCAATAAGAGAAGCTATATAAAGTATCTTTTTTCCTTTTATATCAAATATAATAAAATCAATTCTCCAATAAAATTGAAGACCCTATTTCCATATTAAATATTCATTCTATTGAACTATTATTATAATCTTTTCTCCTTTGAAAGGTTCTAGATTATAAAAGATTTATTAGAAAGATCGAGTATTATTTTATACAGATTGGTTTTATTAGTTTTATTAATTGAACTATATTTTTAAATTTATATTTACTTCTTTTTGAAATCGGATTTGATTATTCAGATTATCGAAAAGGATATAATTCCTTTATTTGTTTGAAGTATTGTTTTTTGCTTTATAAAGAATACTTAAAATATTATTTATAATATTAAATAAATAAACAAAGTAATTATAATATTCTAATACAATATTAATAAATATATAAAAATTAATATTAACGAGTTTTGACAATTTATTTTTAAAATATTATTATTCGCTATAGATAATACAAATGAAATTATAGATCTAGTTATATATTAGTATTTAGTATATAGTAAATAAATTTAGAGTATCTATTATTTTGAAAACAAAAACAAAAACAAAAACAAAAACAAAAATGAAAACAAAAATGAAAACAAAAATGAAAACAAAAATTGTTTTCAAATTAGATTGTTAAAAGGAAATAGCAATAGAGTTTTGATAAAATAGAATATATTATTACAGAGCGAGAGTATATAATAGTATACACTTAATATAATATATAATATTCTACAAGAAAGGAAAAGAAAGGTTCTAAAACCGTATCGACTATATAGCTAATAATGACTAAGCCTCACACTAGTGTGAGGCTAGTATGAACCCGTGACAATAGGGTTTTATTGTTGTTTTCAAAAGCAACAATTGAATTGGATTTTATGAATTCATTTGAGTAGTAATAATATTAGTTTTTATTTTGGAGTTGTATATAGGGGTAGAAATAGTATCTGGAGCTAATTATATAGATATTACTAATTAGAAAAAGAGAAAAGGAATTGTGTTTTTTATTATCAATTCCAATTTGATTTTAATATATTATTTTCAATTAATACTTATAATTAATAAAAGTAATCTTATAAATGCTTAGATATATCTATTAATATTCAATAAAACTATAAATATATAATATATTCAAAAGCTTCGAAAATATTTTGTTTGAAAATTATTCGATTCCAAAATTGAGATTATATAGAATTTCCTTAATTGTTTATTCGATTATTAGTATAAGATAATTGTATTTCAATGATTTATTATAGATGATGAGATCTATTTCTAATTGTTGAATTCATTATTAGAAATAAAAGTTTGGTAGATTCAGTGTAATCTTATTTTGATTATGGATAAAGATTTATAAGATGTATTATTTATATTACAATAAACTAAAAGGATTTCTCAAAATATAATTAATCAAACTATAATAACAAATATTATAACAAATAATATAAAAGGAAAAGGTATTCAAAGAAGAGAAAAAAGATATTGTAGTAAAGATTGTAAAAGAAAAGTAGGAAATATTTCTAATAGAGTTTGTCGGAAATAGACAGCAAGTTGCGTATAATATAATAATATTATATATAAGTATCTATATAATAACTTTGTACTATAATTACAAAGTTATTATTTATAGGGAAAAGCTAAGAGTATGTACTACCAAGTGGTATATAGTATATGTGATTTCCAATATCCTCCTTATAGTTGGAATATTATTATCTAAATATATAGATCTTAGTTAATCTATATATAAATTACAAAGAGCTTTATTAACTCTTATAATAGTGCTAACTTTCTAAACTATCTATGGTATCTATATTTTCTATGGAGTTTGAATACCCTACAACCTCCTATTATATTGTAATACCAAAATACTTTTAGTTTTAAGTTTTATTCCCCTACCTATAATAAGTGAAATAATGAATAATAATTATTGTAATATTTAGCTTTCCAAATCCAACCCCAATCCTTTTCTATATATAATAAAGCTAGAATAGATTAACTACTTTATAAATATATCATCTGTTTACTCAATTCTTAATATCCATATAATATAAAGCCTTTTAATTTCTATTATATTCTTTTAAATATAATATTATTAAATATCAATATATTTAGTCTTGCTATAGAATTTATTCTCTTATATTTAATCAATTCTATTTATATTATTATAATATAGGATTGGAATGAATGGTTCATTATCCAATTATTTATTAAAATCTTTAACTAGCTTTTCCATTTATACAATTTCTTTAGTTTCTTCATTAACTACTATAATCTTTGTTTCTATTATACAAAGGGAAATCGATTTCTATTTTATCGATAACTAAACTATAGCTCCTCTATATCTAATAAAAACTACTCCTTGTATTAACTTTCTATCTATTACAAATCCCCAAATGAAATCTATATATCCTCAATATTCATATAAAAGCATATTCAATTGATTTGAATAAACTATACTAATTAAATATATACCAATAAAATATCGAAATAAATACTTTACAAATACTAAATGACTTTCCCTTAATACTTATATAACTGAAACTAACTGGCTTATAGAATATACTATATCAAATTAAATATAATTAGAAAAGTAAATAATATAGCCAACGATTTGAAAATATATTATCTTATTATTATCATAAAGGAATTCGTTTTTGTATACATTTCGTATAATAATATTAGATAATAAAAGAAAATCTTTTGTATCTATTATATCAATACCAAATCTTTACAGAATCTTCTTCATATAATTAGATTAATATATTTTGAAAAATCGAACTCATTGATTTCACTCTATTTGAAATCCTAAAAACATTCTAGTTTTATTTAAATCCTTATATTTCTATTAACTTCCTATTATCTTTTTTATAGAATTAACACTAATACAATTTCCTACTATTAATAAATCATTTATATACAATAAAATATATACTTCTTTTCCTATAAAAAGATTTGAATCTACTATTGATTCTTCAAACTTGATCTCTTTAAAGAATCTCCACACAATTATCCACCAAATATATAGAACTTATTTAAACCTATAAAAAAACTTTTTTAGTTTGAGATATAGTTTATCTTTAAATTTGATTTCAGGGAAAATTATTTCGAAGAATTTTAATACTTTTATAAGGATTTCTATATTTATTAACTTGTTATTCAAAAATATAATATTAATATCTATATTATTAATCTTTAGATCTTTTATTATACCTTTTATTAATAAAATATATAATATTAAATATCTTATTATACCAGTAAAGGTTTTTTGGAAATCTATTCTATATTTTTATAGATATTCTTTAATAATTAATCATACTTTTCTTCTAGCTAATTTGCTGAAGCGATTTAGTTTATTCTTTAGAATATATTTATTATTCAATAGCTTTCTACCAACAGATATAACTCTATTTATAATTTCGAAGATACTATTATCCTTGAGATTTTATAATTCATATCTGATTATATTTATTTATATTTGAGCATCCTCTTATATAATATTTTTAAGTTCTATTATTTCTTTCAATATTAATTCAGAACTACTAATTAGAGTTTCTTTAAAATATATAAAGACAATAAGTAATACTTTATATTGCTGAACAATTTGATTACTAAAAGTATTCCCTAATTATTTCTTATAACTCTAATTCGATTCAATTTGGATTAAAGCAATTACTAGAGCAAATCTAATTCTTGGAATCTCTACAACTATTTATATATTCTGTAGTTTGATTATAGATATTTGTATTTTTTGTATTAACTATCTAATTATTTATAATTATTATTATTAAAGCAATTACAATAATAGCTTTTGTATTAAAAAATAGATTTAAGTTTCTTTTTATTTATTTATAATCTAAGCTTCTTTTTGTTTATTAATTTATATATTATTTTATACTATTAATTGTATTCTTTGTTTTGTAGTTTTAGGTCTATTATATAAAGGAATCTTTTTTTGCTTTTTTCTTTTAAGTTATTCTGGGATACTTTTTTCTTTAAATAGATATTTATATTTATTAAAATTAGTATTTATTGTTCTATTAATAGTTTTGATATAAAGATTAAGAAGGTAATAGATATTATTTCTATTTATTCTAATTATGATATGTTTTCTTTTAAATACTCTCAATTCAAACTTCTTAAATAATTGTTCTGGATATTGGGGGTTCTTAGCTTATACTTTATATTCAAATACTTTGAGTTTTTTAAAATTAGATTGTTTGTTATATATAGCTTTATAAGGTGTAATTGCTATTGAGAGTATTTCTGTTTTTTGAAAGATAGTACTTTTGTAAGCAATTTATTTTTTAAATATATAGTATATTTAATAGTGAGCTTTTATATTCTGGGTTCAATTTTTAATTTATTCAATAATGATTTTGAAATAAGACTAATATTTTGAATCTTTTTTTTAGTGATTCTATTTATAAAATGTTTTTTTTTAGAAATAAGGGTTCGAAGATTAATCCTTTCTTTTTAATCTCAATTTGGAATACTATTTCGAATTTACTTTTTCTATTGTTTACTCTAATAATAGCGACATTGAAATTGAACTCCTTTTCTATCTGATTAATCAAATCTATTAAAATGGGTACTACCATTATTACTGATTTATTTTTTGCAAATCTAATCTATATAGATCTAGTAGTATTATCAACAATTATAATAAAATATCCGTTTCTATTTTCAAAAGATTCTTGAATATCTAATAGATTTATATAAAGACAATATAATCTTATAAAAGTGCGAATAGTTATATATTTGTTGAAATATTTATTTATCCTTTTTATGAAGCAAGCTTTATATATTTTTCGATTAGTAAGTTTTCTTCTTTTAGTATAATATAAACCATTAGAAACTTTCTTTAGTTTATCCATTTGATTGTAATTGAAATAATCTAAACATCGATATATTATTTTTGCTTTATTATTATTAAAATCAATCTCCTCAATCTCTAAATCTGTATTAGCTATATATACCTATAGAATAGAGGGTTGTTTAATAATATAATTGTTATTACAACATTTTGTAGTTAATTCAAATTGATTATTTTTCTAATAGAATATTGAATCTTCTTCAAAAATGACTTTTTAACCTATTTTAACCAATAATCCAATAGAGATAAACTAATTATATCGAAACTCCTTGATATATTAGATATCCCATAATATAAAGTTTCAATAATTACTATTCCGAATATAATGCTTTGAATATATTTATTGTTAATTATCTTGATTTTTTGTAATATACCCTAATATATAAGATTTGTAAGATTTTCAATTAAGCCAATAAAGTAATAAGAAGTCTCTAAATCAAAAATCCATTTATTATTTTGAATTTCAGTATATATTGTATTATAAGAATAAAGGAAACCAATATATTCTTCTACTACAATTACTTCAATAAAACTATCATTTTTAATATTATCCTTATATAGTTTTAAAACTTTTTTTAGCCTTTTTATATATATAATACTGATTTTGCTAATATCCTTTTTTATTACAAAATCTATAAAGTAATTCTTTCTTTTTAATTTTATTGAAAGTATTTTCTACTTTTCCTCTACAATTTTTACTACAAAATTTTCCTTCTCTTTCTTAAATATCTTTTCCTTTTGTATTGTTTATTGCAATATTTATTATTGCAATTTAATTGATTATATTTTAAGGAATCCTTTTAGTTTATTATAATATAAATAATATATCTTATAAATCTTTATCTATAATCAAAATAAAATTACACTAAATTTACCAAACTTCTATTTCAAATAATGAATTCAATAATTAGAAATAAATCTTATCATCTATAATTATTTATTGAGATACAAATATCTTATATTAATAATCAAATAAACAATCGAAAAAAACCTATACAATTTCAGTTTTAAAATCGAATAATTCTTAAACAAAATACTTTTAGAACTTTTGGATATATTATACATTTATAGTTTTATTGAATATCAATAGATATATTCAGGTATCTATAAGATTGCTTTTATCAATTATAAATATTAATTGAAAATAATATATCGGAATCAAACTGGAATTGATAATAGAGAATACAATTCCTCTCTTCTTTTTCCAATCAACAATATCTATATAATTAATTTCAAATATTGTTTCTGCTTTTATATATAGCTCCAAAATGAAGGCTGATATTATTATTACTCGAATAAATTTATAGAATCCAATCTAGTTATTGCTTTTAAAAACAATAATAGAGCTCTATTTCGTTTGAATTATATCGGTAGTAATTGTATTTGTTATTTTATAATAGTAAGGATATTTTATATTTTATATATTGTAAATATAACAATAAAGCTATTATAATACAATGTTTATAATTTATTGGAAATAAATAGCAAGTTATATATAATATAATAATATTATATATAAGTGTCTATATAACAATTTTGTATTATAGTTGTAAAGTTGCTATCTATACTTTATTGAAGAGATTTATAGGGGAAAGCTAAGAGCACATACCACCAAGTGGTATGTAGTATATATTATTTCTAATAGAGTTAATAAAAAGAAATCTCTCTATAAATTCTATAATAAGAAAGAATACTAATAAAATTAGTATTATATATATAATCAAATTAAAAAAGCCTTAAAACTAAATAAGAATAATATTAAGAATAATAGTTTTGTTGGAATAGCTATAGTAGAAGAATATACTGATTTCTTTTATCTTTATAGTGTAATATATATTGAAGCTCAAAACAATAAATGGATCCTTGATTTAAAGGTTTCCTATTACTTTATTAAATCAATTGAAAACCTTATAAATCTTATATATTAAAGTATATTATGAAAAATCAAGATAGCTAATAATAAATATATTCAAAGTATTATATTTGGAATAGTAATTATCGGAAACTTTATATTGTAGGATATCTGATATATTAAAGAGTTTCGATATAATCAGTTTATTTCCATTAAATTTATTAGAAATAGACGGCAAATTGCGTATAATATGATAATATTATATATAGGAGTGTGTACAATACAACTTTACACTGTGGTATAAAGTTGTTATTTATATAATAGAGAAGAGATTTATAGGGGGAAGCTAAGGGTATATACTATTAGGTGGTATGTAGTACACATGATTTCCAATATCTTCCCTATAATAGGAATACTATTATCTAAATATATAGATTTTAGTTGATCTATATACAAATCATAAAGAGCCTTATTAACTCCTATAATAGCGTTAGCTTTTTAAGCTATCTATAATATCTATATCTTTTGTAGAGTTAGAATATCTTATGATTTCCTATTGTATTGTAATATAAGAGTATTCTAGCTTTTAAGCTTTATTTCCTTATTTGTAATAGATGAAATAATGGATGATAATCTAGCTATATATAGTTCAACTTCTAATCTCTTTTAGATTTTTTTTTGATATTAATTATTATAATATTTAGTCTTTCAAATCCAATCCTAATCCTTTTCCATATATAATAAAGCTAGGATAGGTTAATTATTTTATAAGTATATCGGCTGTTTGTATAGTTTTTAGTATTCATATAATATAAAGCTTTTTAATTTCTATTATATTCTTTTGAATATAATACTATAGGATATCGATATATTTAGTCTTGTTATGGAATTTATTCTCTTATATTCAATCAATTTCATTTGTATTATTATGATATAGAGTTAGAATAAATAGTTTATTATCCGATTGTTTATCAAAGTTTTTGATTAGCTTTTCTATTTATATGATTTTTTTAGCTCCTTTATTAGCTACTATAATCTCTATTTCTATTATATAAAAGGAAATCGATTTCTGTTTTATTGATAATTAAATTATAGCTTTTTTATATCTAATAAAAGTTACTCCTTGTATTGATTTTCTGTTTATTACAAATCCCTAAATAGAATTTGTATATCCCTAATATTCATATGGAAGTATATTTAATCGATTTGAATAAACTATATCAATTGAGTATGTGTTAGCGAGATATTGAAGCAAATGCTTTATAAGTATTAAATGACTTTCCCTTAGTGTTTATATAATTCGAATTAGCTGGCTTATCGAATATACTATATCGAATTGAGTATAATTGGAGAGGTAGATAGTATAACCAATGATTTGAAAATATATTGTTTTATTGTTTTTGTATAGAAGTTCGTTTTTGTATATATCTCATATAATAGTATTAAATAATAATAAAAAGTTTTTTATATCTATTATATCTGTGGAATACTATAATATGTATACTAAATCACTTGACTATATTGGTTGAACGAATGACTATACGATTATGTAATATATTAGTAATATAATTCTATATTATAAAATTATATTACTATATTATATTATAGTTATATTTCTTATTAGAATGAAATAGA